>LOEQ01002840.1:339011-356811 GCA_001685075.1 Bramus lutescens | reverse complement strand
GAGCCACCATGTGGTTGCTGGGAATTAAACTCAGGACCTTTGGAAGAGCAGGCAATGCTCTGAACCTCTGAGCCATCTCTCCAGCCCTTAAAATGCTTTAAGAACTTAGATTTTTCTTGACAGTGAGACATGTCTGCTTCTGGCAGCACCAATTACTTCAGAGATGTGATCGGCATTGAAGAAACTCATCATGGAATTTGCCTTCAATGTGACAAGGCTAGCCATTTAGGCAAGAAACTTCCCTAACCTGGACTACTTGATGGTATGCTGTATGAAATAGACATGCAGAAACCACAGAAAAGTGACTGCTGAACATTCCAAAGATGGGAAGATCCTTCAGGGTTCCTGCCAGACATTCTGCAGGATACAGAAGAAAGTGACTAACAGACTGCCAAGGTAGTTGAAACAGCCTTTCAAATTTCCTGATTAATGGAAAAGTCTGCCTGATACTGTGGGACTGTATACTGAAGATGGATACCCCAATGTTACAGAATAACTTTGGGTGACTGTCCAGGCAGCAAGATGTCTCTATTAATTCTAAAGTTTTCAAAGTTGCTTACGATGCACTTCTTGTTTATTTAGGTAATATATCCTTCTGGGGTCTTTGAAGAGTTGAAGACAGATAGTTATAATTTTCCTTAGTTATGATGAAAAGACAAATTAGATGTGAAACTTCAGACTAACCCAAAAACTATTGTAACTGTTATTCTTGCATTATACCTGTTTTGTTATATGTAATTTTACTATGTTAAAGTTAAAACCTTCCTTTTTATTTAGACAGAAAAAGGGAGATGATATGGGATTCCCCTCTGTATGCTATGAATATGTCTTATGACCATTAGTTAATAAAGATACTGCTTCAGCTTATAGCAGGGAAGAATATAGCCATGCTGGAAGAAAGAAAGAGAGAGAGAGAGAGAGAGAGAGAGAGTAGGCGGAGTCAGAAAGAGGCCACATAGCTGCTGATGGAGGCAGATGCTTTGCAGCTTCCTAAGAAGCAAGTGGTGACAAACCACAAGCTTTTTGGTAAAACAAAAAATAATAAAACAGGTTAATTTAAAATGTAAGAGTTAGTTGATAAGAACCCTAAACGAATAGGCCAAACAGTATTGCAATTAATGCAATTTCTGTGTGATTATTCAGCTAGGCAGCTGGGAAATGAATGAGCAGTTTCTGTCTACACTCCAAAGTCCTATTTGGCCAAAATAGCCCTGATGTCACCTATGTCACATACTGGACTTCACATGAGTCCACTGAAAAACAAATGGAGCTGTGGGGCAACATTTTGAGAAGCATGTTTTTAAATAGCAAAATCTAAGAAGAATACTAATTTTATTACATACTTTTTATAAGTCAAGAACTATGCCAAGGTGTTTTTTTATGTATACAATGGTTTTGTTCCATTTTAATCACTAATTTAGGAAATTATTACAACTTAATTCTATTGGGAGAAAATTATTCCTCTAACATGTCAATTAATTCAGCCAAAATGGCCCCACTTGTAAGAGAAGCCATATTTGAATAACAAGCTAATTTCCAGATTGAACTGCCACACGCTGTCCTCTCCCAACTACAAATAACATGTATTTCCAATTTCTCATCATTCTACACTGATTTTTCAACACCAGTTTGGGAAAAAGTCCTATTAAGCTTAGAATTCCTTTTCTCCTCAGCATTAGCTATACATGAAGAAATTTAAATTCAAGTCTTGATATCAAGAGATAAATATTTGAAGTTTTGTTTTACCAAAATAGTAGTCAAAATTTGGTTAACATCCACATACATTTCAATATATATGATATATATACATATTTTCTCAATTTTAAAATACATATTTTCACAAAATAGACGTTTCGTATATATTTTCACATTTCGGTGGAAAAAAAGAATTCACCATGACCCTGTTCCATCTTTCAAAAGTAATGTGGTCACTGTGGCCATGTTTTACACTCTTGAATGCCTACATCTGAAGAAATAGAAAAATATTTGAGAGCACTAGACTATATTACTCATCCTCCAGGGAAGGGAAAGAATAAGTTTATATCAAAAGGCTAAATTCATGAAAAGTTGTTAGCCTATTATTTAAAATGTTAAAGATTTAGTGTATGTGTATAACTCTAAGTACATGTATATACTGTGTGTGCAAGTACCTTGGATGCAAGAAGAAGGCATCTCATCTCCTGGAGATGGTGGTATAGGCAGTTGTGAGCTTCCTGATATGGGTGCTGAGAACTATGCTCAAGTCTTCAGCAAGAACAGTATGTGCTATCAACTGTTAAATGAGCTCACCAGACCCTTGTTTTTTTGCACCAAAGCAGTAAAGAGGTATTTAGTGAAAGAGCCATCCCAAAACACACCAGAATTGCAACACTTCCCGGGAGCAAAATCTTGCCACCTTTGTTCTTATATGTAATAAAGATTTGGGTGATTAGACACGCCCATTAGACATGTTTTTATATCTTAATATCTTAGTGTTAATAAAAATCTTTTACTTGTTAAACATTTATTACTAATATTTGACAAATAGAATTATGGGTTTCACTGTGACATGTCCATAGATATATATTATTCTGGTTTTTCTATTTCTCCATTACTATTCCTACCTCTCTTACCTCTTTTTCCTCCCAAACAGTACCTCTTCTGCTTATATCATTTATGTAATATATATTGTGTATCTATAGTTCCAGTTCTTCCTATAAGAGAAAATACAATTTTATTTCTTCTGTCCATTATCTTTTCTTCCTTTAGACCTCACATAGGTAGTCTCCCTTCTATCTTCACATAATACATTTTATCTATATAATGGATATGAAAAAAACATGGCATGGTCTTTCTAAGCCTAGCATAGTTCACTTAACATAGTGACCTCCAGCTACCTTTCTGTTCCTGTGATCAAATACCACACCCAAAGGTAACATAGAGGAGGAAAGGGTCATTAGCTTACAGTTCTAGGGGATAGAATCCATCCCAGTGGGAAGGCATAGACTATAAGGCCAGTCTAGCAGTTAAGAAATAGATAGATCACATCCTATCCACACACAGGAAGCCAAGAGAGAGAAAATAGGAATTAGATCCACTCTGTAAAGCATCAGAACCCAATCAGCCCATGACATACTTCTTCCAGCAAGGCTCTACCTTCTAAAGACTCCATTACCTTCCCAGCAGCATCACTGGCTTAAAATGCTCAAATACTCAGACCTATAGGGGACAGCCCTCATTCAAACTACCATATCCATTCCATCCATTTTCCTGATAATGCCATCACTCCATTCCTATGGCTGAATACAATGTTGTGTATGTACCCATTTTCTTTATCCTTTCATCTGTTGATGGGTCCCCTCTTGGCTTTGATGAAGCTTGTAGACTACTAATATTTGATCAAATACTGATATCATGGTTTGAAGTTTGGGCATTTTAGTCCCCATCACCCCATGTTTATTCTATAGAAAAAGAGAGGGGTCATGAGATTCTGTCACTCATTAACGGGGTTTCACTTTTACCTGATGAATCTTTGTCTTGCAGATGTCAGCTGTGTGATCCTGTCACAAATTACCACCCAGTGATATACACATCTAAGAGTACGATTTCCTGGAACACCATATGTCATAACTTTTTTTATTTCCAAAAGCATTTAGCATTGGGAAGAAGCTGCAATAGTTACAATTTTAAATAAATGTGAAAGCAATGTTCCCCATGGGTTATTCAATGTGTCCACAAAAGTAGTTTACTAAACCAATGGAAGAAATCCTACTGAGACAAGGGATTAGAGGGTGAGGATACTGACTGTCAATGGTGTTTAGAACTAAGTCGTGACATAAAAGATTCCATCTTAAACCTGCAATAGTGACCCCATACTTATATGGGAGGTCATACTGGGCTACATAACAAGTTTGAGGTCAGCCTGAGCTAACTGAGTCTCTATCACAGAACACACGCATGCACACACATACTTGCACGCATATGCACACGCACTCAGACAAATACAATGGCAGGATCAGTTCTCAGTATTGCAACCAGAAGGAATAGCACCAAGTGATGCAGGTTAGAGACACTTGCTGTGAAAACCACAGGTCTGGGAGGGCTGGGCCACGTATGGTTCTGCACAGTATGTTAAGGCTCCTCTGGCTCTGATTCTGAAGTAAGTCCTTTCAAATGAGCAATCTCCCAGCATTGTTGATGTGCATGGCATCTAGCATGGGAACCAATTGTTTTCATAAGGGGGAACTCAGGCATTTGCATCACCAAAATACATTTACGTAAAGTAAAGCACAAACGTAACTACTTATCTTCTAAGGAAGTAGATTACTTTCTTCTGGCTGCATGAAAATGTAAGGTCAGGTTAAAAAAAAAGGAAAGAGTGAGAGAAAGAAGAAACCACTGCTAAAGAAACCAGTTCCACGATAACACAGTCTGTTGCTTTTATTTCAGGTTTTACAGCCAGTATGTAGTTTTGCCATAAACATTCTTA
Source organism: Bramus lutescens (assembly GCA_001685075.1). NCBI lineage: Eukaryota > Metazoa > Chordata > Mammalia > Rodentia > Cricetidae > Bramus > Bramus lutescens. The sequence goes on along the minus strand of LOEQ01002840.1, from coordinate 352,343 downwards.
CACAAATTAAATTTTATGAATAAATTATTCAGAGACATAACCTTTTGAATTTAATAAGCTGGTTTCCCCTCCTGTACAAATTTTAGAATTACACTTCTGCTTCACCTTCCCTCTCCTTTCCTGTTGTCTGGCAAATCGTAACTCTCAAGTAAAGCATGAAGTAACAGGAATAGAAGGGACAATACAATAAACAGTAGCCAAACCAGTTTTTATACTTCCTTCGCTAAATTGCTACGCCATCAAGGACAGGGTTCCTCATTGTTCTGCAGCTCACTGGGCAGTGATATGGACATGTGTCTTTCCATTACAGGGATTAGAAAACGGGAGGGGCACGGGGAATCTCCAAGCAACTTTACACTAAAGCAAAGAATTCTTCAAGTATTGCTCTCCTCACCATCTCATAGAGGCATCAACAAACACACCATTTGGTGTGTGTGTGAGGGGAGGGGATCATCTTAAGAAAATAAAATCACTTTTCTCAATGCTGCTTATTGCTTTAAATGTTGTTTAAAAGCTTTTTAAGAACACAACTCTTTTTGCCTCCTTCGACATCACTATGGATAATTACCTTAACATGCTTTTAAATCATTCTGTTTAAAACACAGACTAACATCAGAAGCCTGTGCTTGGGAAACTTTTCACTTAAAGGGATTGCGTGGGAGTGGATGTGGGGGTCAGCCACGGAGCCTTGCTACAAATAATGGCACTCAGGGTTTTCTTTGGGGAAAATTTTTTTCCTGATTTTGAAATTGCTGCATGGGAAACAAACTTTTTGGGAACAAGAAATGCTGTGCCTGTCTGTGGATGCGGTGTGTATAGGTCCCCAGAAACATCACCACCAGGATGCGAACAAGTTCATCATCCCGAGAGAAAAAGCCCTTATGACATCCCTGTTCATGAGCATTCTTCCCCTCAACCTCTGCAACCACCAATCCACTTATCTTTCAGGCTGTCATACAAGGACATGTGTGGTCCATGACCAGGAAGATGGTTGGCTTTGAACAGACATGTGCCCTAGGTTCTGCACAGAAAATGAACTAAGACCACCACATCAGCTGAGAAGTATAAACAGTCTTGGGTCATCTGTTCCCTCCTGTACTTTCAGCTCTCGGAGGCAAGGTATTTACACATTGCATGTGTGTGTGTGTGTGTGTGTGTGTGTGTGTGTGTGTGTGTGTGTGGTGCTGGGACCTGGCAAATAAGAAGGTGCCATGTCTGTTCATGAAAAGTAGACATTTGAATTTGCTGTTGCTTCTAGCCCTAGAGACACGTTGAAGTTTAAATGTGAAATGCTCTCCATGGGCTTATAGGCTAAAACACTTAGTCCCTGAGTGGGATTTAAGGGGTATTCCAGAACCTTTAGGACACAAGACCTAACTGGTGGATGTAGCAGCCAACCTTGAGAGTTGTTTACAGTCCTTTCTCTGTTCCCAAATCTACTGATATCTGAGAAGCAACAACTATGGGCTCCCAATCCCAGACTAAGCCACTCTGCCAGGGTTTCCCTATGAGCCATGATGAACTTCTCTTCTGAGACTATAAGCCAAAATACAGTTTTTCTCCCTTTAGTGGTTTCTCTCAGGCATTTTGTCATGCAATGATAAAAGGCAGGACAAAGCGGTAATCCCTCCTCTTTTTTTAGCTGTTGTGTTATAAGTAAAAGGAATTTCTAGGCATTTTTTAGTCACTAAACTTGAACTAAGTCCCTTCTTAGCTTCAGTGTACAGGGCATGTTGGCATCACTCACCCTAAGAAAGACCGAATAGCTTCAGCTAATAGTTGAGATCTACGTGGTGACCTCACTGAAAACTAATTGACTCTCGAGTTTATTAATTTTAGATTTCATTTTAAGAAAGTTAAAGAAGTGATATAAAGATAAATTAGGAAAATATATCCAACTATTTTTAGCATACCTAAAGAGCTGTATGTGGGGAGTCAGTTTTATAACATTGTACGTCTTGGAAATAAAAATATTTTGGAGTCAGTTTAAGACACATTTCAAAAAAAAAACCTAATTGTGTAATAATTCTAAAGAGGCCATATGAATTTCAGCATTGCAAAGTGTTATATACTCCCTGTTCCAGACTAAGCTGGGGTGAGCAGATGTTCAACAATTTGAAGTCTGTTTAGAATCTTTCTACCTGCTGGGTTTAATTCCAGAAGCAAGCATGGTTCTTGAAGATAGAGAAATGTTATTTTGTTCTTTTACCCCTACACCACATTGTACTAATTTCCCTCATTTCCGCCTCTGTCGACGGCAGGTCACTTTGGTAAACATAAGATCTGATGGGGGTCGTCGGAAAGAAAAGGTGAAGCTTATTCTTCTGTCTGTGAAGTGAATTACAAAACCATGTGAAATGGACATGGAGTGCAGAGCAGTGTGTGGTTTGGGACTAAAAGGGGAAACGCATTTTTTTTTCTAATAGTTTTAAAGACGTGCATGGATGTGGGCAAAATTGTTCCCTTGTCTTCCATACACTTTGGTAAGATAGTACATGAAGTAATTTCATATTCAGTTTAAATACAGTGAACTATAAGTGTGCTCTGGTTTCTGTGTTTGGAATTTGGGTGCACACGTTCACACTTACAAAGAGCAGTAGCAGTCCCCTCCTTTGTCCTCATTGTTTGTTCCAATGGCACACCTACTGAACTGACACTTCCTTTATCATGATGAGTTACCATAACAACAGACTCCTCCATTTGATTCTCTTCTGTCTGAACACCCAGAAGTCCTTGCAGTTCTGTATATATCACATTGAAAAGGCCTTCTCCTCTAGATAGTACACTAAGTGTCATAAACATAAAAAGGTGTGGATTCTTAGATGAGTTTTATTTATCTGTTAAAGTGATCGTTTAACTTTCCTGTTTATTCTGTGAATATTTTAATAGTATTTAGTTAGGTTTACGAGTGTCTAATCAACTTAGAATTTCTGGAATAGAATTCACTTGTCCACAACACGCCTTTTTATTTTATTTTAATCAGCATGGGAAGCAGCAGGAAGCATTATCATGCACACTTAGTTTTAATTGACCCTCCCTGTCCCCATCCTTTCTGATACCATCCCACCCCCTGGTGTTGCCTCTTTCCTTTCAATATCACGTGCATTCTCTTGTGCCCCATCTCATCCTTTAAAGCCTGTCTTTACCCTTTCTCATTGACTCACAGATGCACATGAAAAACTGCATAGGATACATGCCTGATTCCTCCTGTAACTCAGCTGCATGGAAAAGAGATGCTTGGGAGTAGGGTGACTAGATTAAAGAGACTTAACAGATATATAAATAACTCACAATGCTTGATCCTTACTTAAATCTTCATGCAAGAAACTAAAGGATCATACATTTTTTGTTTGTTTTTGTTGTTTTTTTTTTTGAGGCAGGGTTTCTCTGTAGCTTTGAAGCCTCTCCTGGAACTACCTCTTGTAGACTAGGTTGGCCTTGAACTCACAAAGATCTCACCTGCCTCTCCCTCCTGAGTGCTGGGATTAAAGGTGTGCATCACCACTGCCCAGAAGGATCATACATTTTGCAAAGTCAGAATTCCACCAAGTTTTACCAATTGACAAGCCCCATTCTTTTTTTTTTTCTTGGAACTCACTCTGTAGACCAGGTTTTTCTCAGACTTAGAGATCCACCTGCCTTTGACTCCTGAGTGCTGGGATTAAAAGCATGTACCACCACTGCCCAGCCACAAGCCCATTCTTAAACTTGTGTGAAAAAGTAAAAGAACCAGAATAATAAAATATAGAACTTATACTGATTTTAAAAGTTGCTATAAAACCATAGTAATCAAAGCAATCCAAGCAGTGTGACTTTGGTCAAAAAAGAGACAAATGCATTAACGGAACAGTATATGAAAGGCCCAAATAAATATAGTTAGTTGGTCTTTGTCAAAGAAACAAGGATGATATAATGACAAAAAGTAGTTTGATTCTCAATATATGATGCTAAAAAATAAAAACTGGACAGGCATATGAAGGAGTAGGGTATAGCTTATTGGTGTGGGAGGTCCTTCTATGTGTTGGTTTTTTGGTTAATGAATAAATAAATTGGCCTATAGCATGGTAGAAGGAAGGTGGAGTCAGAGAGAAGCCATGGAGCCACCGCCAGAGTCAGACATGCCCAAACTTTGCTGGTAAGCCATTATCACGTGACGATATACAGATTAATAGAAATTGGTTAAATTAATATGTAAGAGATTAGCCAATAAGAAGCTAGAGCTAATGGGCCAAGCAGRGATTTAATTAATACAGTTTCTGTGTGATTATTTCAGGTCTAAGCTAGCCAGGTGGCTGGGAACCAACAAGCGGCCTCCTTACAACAGTAGGGAATAAGAAGAGGAAGAGGGAGAGAAAGAAAAGAAAAAGGCTGGAAGGGAAAGGAGAGTCTTAGTGCATCACAAAAATTAACTTAAAATGGATGATTGACCCAAATGCAAAACTACAGAAGTATAAAACTCCCAGAAATAACTAAAAATATTAAAGTGACCTCGGGTATGGCAATGACTTTTTAGATACAATACCAAAGGCATGATCTGTTAAAATAATAACTAGTAACCTGGGATTCATCAAAATTTAAAATCTTCCATTCTTCAAAAGACAATGTCAATAAAATAGTAACATGAATCACAGACTGGGAAGTGTAATTGTAAAAGATGTGTTTGTTAAGACAAATATGGTATGTACTCACTTATACATGGATATCAGCTACAAAGAGTCAATATGGTACAGTCCACAAGCCCAGAGAAGCTAAGTAACAAGGAAGACTCAAGGGGAGATGCTTGGATCTCCCTGAGAAGGGGAAATAGAATAGATTTTAAAGGTGTACTGGGGCTGGTGGGTATGGGAATAGGAGGAATGAGGTGGGAGTATGGAGGGGAAGAGTACTGGAAGAGATGGCTGGAAAGGGGGCATTTGGGGATGAGGTAGAAATCTCGTACAATGGAAGCTCCCAGGAATCTACAAGGGTGACCCTAGATAAAAGTCCTAGCAATAGGGTTATCTAGCCTGAAATTGCCACATCCTGTAACCAGGCAGGATACCAATCTAGCCACATAACCTTCAACCTACAGTCTGTCCTACCTGCAAGATGTACTGGGATAAAGGTGGCAAAGAAATTGTGAGAGTGGCCAGCCAATGATGGGTCCAGTCTGAGACTCATACCATGAGAGGGAGTTCACCCCTGACATTGATTAGGGGTGCCAGGACCCAGAGGCTAAATAGCCCACACACATGTACACATGCACCTGCACACATGTGCACACACATTTATTTGCACATACACACAAAGGGGGTAAAAGAGCTTAACAGATAACTCAGCAAAAAAACAATTTATAAGTTAAGTGTGGTGGTATAAGCCTATAATCCAAGAGCTTCAGAGTGGAGGCTAAAGAATTTAATTCAGGACTCAATGGGTAAAAATAAGCATGCAAAAAGTAAGTTCATTTGGGTAGACAAGATGGCTCAGCAAGGAAAGGCATGTTGATGGAGAGAGTGTCCCTTTGTTTTTCCTGGCAGCCCGACTAGCTTATACCCAAAATGACCGCACAGAAATTGTATTAATTAAATCACTTCCTGGCCCATTATCTCTAGCCTCTTATTGGCTAACTCTCARATCTTGATTTAACCCATTTCTAATAATCTGTATATCACCACAAGGTCATGGCTTACCAGGAAAGATTTAGCATGTCTGACCTGGCAGCTCCATGGCAGCTCTTGGACTCTGTTTTCTTCCTCTCAGAATTTAGTTCTGTCTTTTCTGCCTACCTAAGTTCTGCCCTATCAGACCAAGAAGTTTCTTTATTGATTATCCAATGAAAGCAACACATAAGCAGAAGGACCTCCTACACCAAAGGCACTTGCCACCAAGCCTGATAACCCAACTTTGATCCCTGGAATAGACATAGTATAAGGGAAAAAACAACTCTCAAAAGTTGTTCTATGACTTCTACATTCATAGACTGGCATACACACACACACACACACACACATACACACACACACAATGCTCACATACACATGCAAATGCACACACAATAAATACAAGTTTAACTTTCAAAATAAGTACACCTTATGTCTTTAGGGAAATTAAAATAACTTCGTAATATCCATCAATTTAAATGAATAAAATCCAGAAAATTAACAACCCCAAGTTCTGTGAAAGATGTGGGACAAGAGAAATTTTCATTGTTTATGAGACCACAGAATCCCACAGCCACACTGAGAAATAGTTTGTTGCTTTCTTTCCAGTGAAGGACACTCTTAAGATATGATCCAACAGTTGTGGTCTGTAGCTATTACCCCAAAGCATTGAAAACACGCCCACTCAAAAACCTGCATGTGGTGTCAATAGTAGTCTTGTTAATAATTGCCAAACCTTGGAAGGACTCAACATGTCCTTCAATGAGTGGCTGGAGAAATCCTGCTAAGCGCAAACAATGAAATATTATTCAGTGCTGCCTTGGTTTCTTTCCTGTTGCTGTAATATAACACCATGACAAAGGCAACTGATAGAAGAGATTATTTGGGCTTGTGGTTCCAGAGGGTTAGAGTCCATCATGATGGGCAGGTATGGTGGCAGGAACAGGGAGCTGAGAACTCCCACCTTCAAGTGTAAGCACGAAACAGAGAAAGACAACAGGGTGTGGGCCACAACTATAAACCCCCTAAGCTCACCCCTCATGACACATCTTCTCCAGCAAGGCGACATTGTCTACCTAACCAAACAGTGCCACCAACTGGAGACCAATTATTCCACCATCTAAGCCTATGGGAGACATGCTCATTTAAACCACTAAAGCCACTGAGAAGAAGCGAGCTATAAAAGATGCTGAGTAATCTTAAATGTAGATTACCACATGAATGAAAATAAAAAACAGAAGAGCTATAGACTATATGCTCCCAACTGTGAAACATTCTAGAAGAAAGCTAAAGTATGAAACAGTAAAAGGCCAGAGATTGCCAGAGATGGCGGAGGACGTAACAATGAACAGGCAAGGCACAGAGGACAGGAGAGCTATGTTCCATGCTGGTGAGTGCGCACCATTGTATCTTAATACCCATAGAGCACACAGTACCATGAATAATGTCTAATGTACACTGTGGACCGGGGGGAAATGGTGGTGCTTCGTTGTGGGCCCTTCAGTCGTCACACCTGTACCACTCTCGCATAAGCTGGTGGTAGTGTGAAAGTTATGCATATGTAGGGTCCGGGCGGTGGTTTGAGCACTCTGTAGTTTATGCTCAGATTTACTGTGATTAAAATTTCAAATAAAGAAGTAAGTCTACTTAAAGCGGAAAAAGAATGATGTATGTTTGTAGGCGTTAGGTATGTTTGGGGCACATCTCATGATGGTATACAATTGCTGATCATTTCAGATTTGGAAACGAGCAGTGCTTGTTTGCAAACCCAAAAGTTGTGCTCTAATTGAGGAACACAGTAGGCATTTGCTAGTGACACTGTAGATGCCAGGAAGCAGTGTCCTTCCCAGGCCATTACCCTGTGCACCTTTCCCTGGTTTTATGCACAGAGCACACTTACGCATGAGTATATAAAGAAGACATCTTTTTATACATTAGCATTCTCTGAGATAGGTATTTTATTTTCTAATCAAATGAAAAGGGTGCTGCAGACAGTGTGTGACAAAAACAAGGACTGAATGCTGAAGGAAAACAAACTCAAATGGCATACTTTTATCTGAACATAAATGTTTTCATTTGTATTTAAATATGTATTTATTTTGCTGGGGATTCTTCTTTTACTTCCCATATTTCAGCTCTCATCATTTTCAGAGAAGATGAATGCTTCTCTCATTTCAGCTCTCTGCTCCAGTGGGTATCAAGACAGTGTGTATTCATCCTACAAAGAATATAGATTCACACTCTAGGCGGAATAAGCTAAGCTGCCATCCCACAAAGACCCACACCTAATTATGAAGTGCCCTGTGTTTGCGACAGTTACAATGGTTCTTGGGAAGTCTAATGCATAAGAAAATCTCTTTGTCTCTAGATGAGCTCATCTCTACTTCTCTTCTCCAGCTTTAAAGAACAATCTATACATTTCTAGAATGTTCTCCTGGTGGGTGACTTTCTTGTGTCTGTTCCTATTAATGTCAAGCCTAAAATAATAACATATGCTCTGTGTTCTTTCTCACTTTGTATTTTCATATCTGAAAGGAAGATGTTATATTCTTCTTGCTATTATTCTTATTTTAAGGCTAAGGTCAGTATTGGGCACTGTCATTTCCTGCAGCTACCATACCCTGTCACAGCCTGACAAGGGTGATGCCCGTGGCTCGTGCTTAGCTATGACAAGGCTTGGTTTCAAAGAATAAGGGCAGTGAAGTCTAACTTTTCACCAGGCTTCAGAGTCAAGGGCCCTACTATACTTGAGATAATATGGGTAAAATACCAAAACAAAACAAAACAACATTTTTTATCGTTCCAAAGTTTCATCACCCATAGGCAAGAGGAAACTGAAGTTCATTGTTTGTGCCTTCCCATCTCTGGAATGAAATATCAAATATGAGCCAATCCAAGTTAAATATTAAAGCTATTAGTTTTGGTTTCCTCTCAATCCACTAATCTAAATATTTACCTTCAAATTTAATTTTTTTAACTTTGACAAATTCATATATTTTAAAAGGAGGGACAGTTGGTTAGAAAGTAGGAGCTTCCTCCATAAGCAAAAATAAAATCATGATATTTAAAGTCCAGAGTCCACGGTATGGTCACATTGGGAGGGGGTGCACATCCTTTAAGAGAAGCTCCTAGCATTTGATACTGCTAGTCTTGGAAGAAGTTCGAGTCGTCCTCCTACAAGCCATTAGTATCACTCACAGCAGAGTGCATTGCAGAAACCAGAGCCTGGCCCCACCCAGACCCCTGAATTCCTATACAGAGACGTGAGCTTAGCTCCCATGCATGCTCCTGCCTTGAGACAAGGCTGGGACCTTATCAGAGCTGAGGGAAGGCCAGCAGCATGCTCTCTAAGCTCGAGACCTGAGAAGTCAGATCACTGTGAGTGTTTCTTTGTAAAGTTATCCCACTGCAGGCATTCTACCGTCATAATAAAGACAAAGCAGTGCAGGCTTCTTCACCTGAACTCTTTCCCAACAGCCACTCTGCAGCCCCCATCACCTTTCGGGAGCACACCACCACATCGAGGATGTTCCCCTCCTACCACCGCAGTCGTTCCTTTAGTAGGCCATTTACATAAGAGCACTGACAGTTTCCACATATGGTTAGAGCTATTTCTTATGCATGCATTTATGTCTGTAAACACAATATGTGAATTGCAAGAGAGCAAAGGCCCTGTCTATTGGATGAACCATTCCCAATCAGAACCCTTCACACTCACGGGCACATAGGAAACACAGACTAAATGTGTTTATGCAAATGCGTAACTAAAATATTTATAAGCATGTTACAGAAGATTTAACAGAGGTCACGCAAAATAATCTAAGCTTGCCAAAGAAGAAGTTATAACTGACAGCTCATGAAAAAATGGGAGCTGGGAAGAAAACGAATTAGTTATAGAGACAATAAGGATACCTTTAAAATTAGAACAGCAAGGGGGTGGGACCTATAGAACGAGGATGTGAAGGCCTCAGGAGACATAGTCTATGAGAGCTATGAAACAAACAATAGCCAGCAAAAGGCAGCAAAAGCTGTCTATGGTGGCAGGCAGTGTGATGAGACGGGAAAGCAGGAGTCTGTAAGACTCGAACTGAAACAGACACAACCCTACACGCATGACAGTCCCAAAAGAGCTACTATAGACGCGTGGAAAACAGAAGGGACTCATGCTTAAAGAGTTAAGGGGAGGGATGCTGAGAGATGGCTCAGTAGGTCGAGACGCTTGCCACCTGACTTGCATTGCTGGGACCGCGTGGTAGGAGAAAAGAGTCACCCGCCGCCAAGTCATCCTCTGGCCTCTACAGTTGTACTCTGACACCTCCACCCCACCACAACACACAAACATAATAAAGAATTAAAGGAAAGTGTATTGACAGTAATGCAATAAGCAAAATTATCAACAAGGAGATAAAAATTATTTTTTTAAAAAAAACTAAATTAAAATTCTGATTTGTAGGCTGTTACCAGTGGGGTAGGGGGTAAATTACTAAGATATTTCAATAGCAGGTTTGAGCTGGCAAAGATTATGTGTTGAAGATACAGAACAGAAGTGCACTATCAAAAGAAAAGACCTGATAAACAATGCTGAAATATGTACAATGAGAGGGATAGATGGAATGTTGATGCAGAAGGAAATGGAAGAAAAATAGTACTTAAAGAACTAATGGCCAGAAACATTCTGGACTTGATTTAAACACTAACATACAATTCCAAAGAAAATGCTCAACAAATTCCCAACTAGCACAAACCCAAAAGAGATATACATCTGTATATTTCAAAGATATCTTGTTGTGATTGAATTGTATTCCCAAAAGTATATTGAGAGCTAAAACCCTGAGACTAGTAAGTGTGGCCTTCTTTGAAATTAGGTTATTTTAGTATTTATTCAAGTCTGGATGAGATCATATTGAATTGCATGGTCACTAATCTAACACCCAGCATTCTTGTGAGAGAAATGTGGACAAAGAGTCATAGGCCATGTGACAGAGGCAGAGACAAGGCCGTGGGTCAAGAAATGCAAAGAACAGCCTGAAGCAAGCAGAACTAGAAAGGAACCTCCCATCAAGACAGTGTGCCCCGTTGAAACTTTGGTTTGGGGTTCTCGTCCCCATTCCTGTGCAACAATAAAGTTTCTAATTTTTTAAATCACCCAATTGTGGAACTTATTGTGGGCATCGAGAAGAAACTAGTACCACAGCCTGGCACTGTGCCATATGCCTGTAAGCTTAGTATTCAGGAGGCTGAGGCAGGAGGATGACTCATTTAGGGCCGATCTGTGCTGTGTAACAAGATTCCATCTGAGAGAAAGGGGGCAGTGGCGATAGAAAAGAAGGGAGGATAAGGGGATGATGGGAGGGTGAAAGGAAGACGTAAATAGTTAAGCTGTCAAATGGAAAAGATAAAAGCTTGAAAACAGTATTTCCATGTCCATGTACAGGAAAGGAAAAGATTAACAGTCAAGTGCTGCAGTGCAGAGTGGAGGAGGGGAGATTTTGTCACCCAGTACTGTACCCCTAAGAGGCACCCTTCAAAAGGAAAGATGGGATGAACATAAGCTCAGATAAACAAAGACTCAGATATTGGCGGACAGCATATACGAAATCAAATCCACGCAGAGAAATAGGCAGTACCATAAAAAGTAGAGCAGTCAGCAGGATATGCATTGTGTATGTCCTTTCCCTACGGCTCGAAAGATAGTAGAGACACAATAAGTCGTAACTGTAAGACTTATAGTACCGCGATGCATATATCAGCAGCAGCGCAAGGAGGGGGACAGGAGCTGGAGAGATAGCTCAGCAGTTAAGAGTGTGTGTGCCTCTTCAGAGGCCTGAGTTAACTCCTAGCGCTCACAGCCATCTCTAGCTCCAGCTTCCGGGGAATCCCACATCCTCTTCTAGCCTCCATAGGCACTGCACACACACGGCAGACACACAGATCTAAAAGCAAAGCGCAGCTGAAACTTCAACAAAGGATGTAAATGGTCAAGACAGCCACGGAGAAAGAGATCGATTCAAAGACTAGAAGGCCCATACAAAGGACATATGGACATATTAAGATCATGAGCATAAATTTATAACCAAAATCATTTCTGGGGCTGGAAAGGCGGCTCAGTGGTTAAAATCTTGTACTGGTATTCTTGCAGAGGACCCAGGTTTGGTTCTTAGCCCCACATCAGGTGGCTCACAACTGCCTATAACACCCGCTCCAGGGGATCTTCTGGACTTTGAGATCACCTGTGCTCATAAATATTTTTATTAAAAAATATTAGCAATTAATTAAATGTCCATTGGTAGAGGCTCTAAACTGAAAGCAAAAATTGCAGATTGGACATTTAAAAATCTAAGCGCATGGTTTCCTTAAGAAAGGAACTCAGTGTTTGCTAGAGGTCTGCATATGGAAAGATGGGAGACGGGCTGCAGCAGGAAGAGAGGCCAGCTAGCTAAAAAGACTAGTGTCAGAGAAAGTGGATTTTAAGGTAAAAATGTTAGAGAGGTGGGAGACACATTTCATAAGAATAAAGCCTTGATTGGCCAACAGGTAATGCCAATTAAAATTAATACGCATCTAACAAATTCAAAACACATGGATCAAGAAATGACAGCTATGAAGTAAAAATAAGCAATCCAAGCTTCACAGCTGGAATCTTTCTCATTATTACCACGTCAGCAATGGGTCTCACATAACACTAAAAATCAGCCAGGAGAGAGAGGATTCAGACCCAGGTATATTACGTTTGACAAATATTTTAAAAAAGAATAAAAGGCAGTAGTTCAGTTTTTTAAAAAAAAGTGGTCCTTTCAGCAAATTAACTAAAAATATTTTCTGTAAATACAATCATTCAATTTTAAAACTTCCCGAAGGTGAAAAAAAGGAAGAAAGTTTTCTGGTCTTAAAATTAACAAAAATGTCTTACGTGTGGCACAGTAAGAATTAGACAAAAAGGAATGTGTTTCTTTAAAGATTGTATTTATAATTTTAATTATGTGTATATGGGCGAGCATTGCACAGGTGTGAGCATTTTAAAGGTAAATTGAAATTTACAAAAATTAACACATATCCCTGGGTGACAGAGTCAGGAAAGTGGGGCGGTCAGCAACATTCAAGGAGGAAATGTTTACATTTTTGAGATATGATTTTATTACATTTCGTCTTCCCGTTTCTTCCTCCGAACTCTCCCATGTATCCCTCGCAGCTCTCTGTCAAATTCACAGCCTCTTTTTTGACTAATTAATTTTGCATGCATATAAGTATATGTATATATCCCCAAATCAAACCAGTTCAGTCTGCATTGTGTTCTCAGGGCTGACGACTCGGCACTGGACAACCAAGCGGTGTGCTCTTCTCTGGGGAAGGCCGTCTTCCCCCATGCCCAGCTCTCCTCTGGTTGTTTGTGCAGGACTGAGTCCTTGTGGGCTTTCTCCACCCAGTTTAACATGTCCATTGATGTCAATCTTGTTTGACTCACATTTGGGCAGCCATGTTGGTGAGACTTTATGGGTCTAGCTCATGAAGTCATCCTTGTTGAAGGAGATCACCATAACCCTCACGACAATCTAGAAACATTTGTCCTTAGACCTACAAATAATTCCCCCCTCATCAAGCAAAATATATGTTTAACAAAGTGTCAGTCAATAGAAAAAAATTTTAAGATTTATTTATTTATTATGTATACAGTATTTTCAGTATTCTGTCTGCA
>LOEQ01002840.1:317671-329714 GCA_001685075.1 Bramus lutescens | reverse complement strand
GAAGGAAGGAAGGAAGGAAGGAAGGAAGGAAGGAAGGAAGGAAGGAACCAACAAGAAGTCAAAGGTGATTCACAGAGTGATAGTATTAAACCTGGAATGAGTTTTGTTTTTTGTTTTTGTTTTTCCCACAACTACAAAATTGAACATTCCATTTTAAATGATTTAGGGGATTTCAAAATCCAGTGAAGATGGTGGTGAGTGCTTTTGGTTCTCATTAACGTTTCTTTAACTCACATATGGACTTGCGAAAGAAATTGATTTCGGCTATCAGTTACATTGGACCAGCTCCCCCACTGAGAACCACTGTCATAGCAGGATACATTTTTAAAAAGTCTGTTTGAAGGAATCAGAGAGCTATCAAATGAGCAAGGATTCAAAGAATCAAGAACCCAGGAGAGGAGCAGTGAGTATTTAGGAGCGCTTTTACCCTGAAGGCATCTTCTAACTCCCAAGCAGCACGCACTGGGATGAAAATCAGAGCAAAAGGCGAGTCGTGGCTACACACATATCCTCACTGGGTCTTTCTAGAAAGAGACTGCGAGGTTTTAACTGGTTCTTTTGAGACATGTGAGGAGCATCAAGAGGGAAGTAAGAACAGATGGAGAGGAGGCAGCCTGCAATGGGGTTCCCTTTTACTTAGCAAGATCCCAAGGAATGCTGCAGCTTAAGGCTGGAGGAACTAGAAAATGACACTCAGCATTAACCTTGGATGGGTGCCACCTAAGGGCTGAGGATGCTGGCTGGCATTTATGCACCTTTCCTATCAGACATTGCTTGAAGACTATTCCTTAGGGCGTCCATTACTTCCACAGCACATAGTGCTTCTTATGGACACAGAGTCGTGCCTTCTTAGCATAACCTTTCAAGCATGAGGATGCAGGCATCAGTGATTGCCCATTGTCTAGAGCACACTGATGTGGTAAGCAGTAGGGCTTATGAGTGACAGCTGACAGCATCTGCCATAGTCAACCCTTGAAGCGCTCAAAACAACACGCGCCCCAAGTTAGTACGTTCGATCCTGTCAGCACTTCTTCCAAGTCAAAATTTTTAAAACCAATTATGCAACAACAATTTTGTGGAGTAAGAAGTACGTCTTGCCAAACATGGTGGAGGTGGAACATGACTTTAATCTCAGCGTGTAGGATACAGGAGGATCAGGCATGTTGGATCCAGGAGGATCAGGCATGTAGGATACAGGAGGATCAAGCTCAGCTACGTAGGAAGTTCAAGGTCCATCTGGGCTTTAAGAAGCCCTGCCTCACAACACCAAACAGGTGCCGGTGGGGAGCACATGACTGAATCTTCCTCTGAAAATTACAATTAATATATTGGCTCTTTTGTCAACCAAACAAACTCTTCTAATAATTGGCCAGCTTCTCTAATGATCTGGCATAAACCAAATCCTTATCCTTAAAGACCGTGGTTCCCTGGTTACCATACTCTGTCAGGACATGCGTTTCCCTATTCATTTCAGCTTAATCACCAGGCGTGGACGCACGGTGAATCTTGCTGCCTTCATTAGGAAACAGGCTCCATACTCTCATGATAATAATGACCATTTTCCACTGACAGGATGGAACTTCACAAAACGCATCTGTAGTCCTGTTGAGAGCCCAGAATGGCTAATGGAGAGCTGTAATTTGAGCTCGCTGTGTGTCCTCTTAGAAGCATCTCTCCACTGGGAGCTGAAGCACAGATTTCTCAAGTGGGTCATTGGCGGTATCAGGGAATGAGCCTGTTCCCTTTCCCACTCATGGTCCTAAACTGTAGGGGAACCATGATGACACTTTCAGGATGTCTGTGAGAGTGCTATTATGGTCATAATAATGGTAAGATGTTATCTTCCCTTATCACTGTGGACATTTACATGGATCCCTGATACAGTGGCGACTGGTGATGTTGTTTTGTTAGTACCTCTCAGTCTTCTCTATTTTAACTGGTATTTTCAGGATCAAGACTAGTGTAGTGACAAGAGATGTGACAGGGACACCAAGTTTTTATCTTTTCAGCCCATGGAGTGACGATAAACTTGCCATTTTCCTCAGGTACATTATCACTACTTTTCTTGTCGATGTAATTAAATACCTGACAGGAAGCCACTTACAGGGGGAAGGGTTTACTTTGGGCTTACAGTTTAAAGGGATGCAGTCCATCATGGTGAAGATGTGGCAGCAGGAGGGGAAGGCACAGGAGCAAGAGCAGGAAACTAGCTGGTCATGATGCAGCCCTGCTCAGGAAGCAGGGAGTAAACAGAAACCAGGGCTGAGGTATAAAGCCTCCAGGCTCGCCCCAAGCAACCCACTTTCTCCATCAAGGTCCCATCCCCTAAAGGTCCCACAGCCTTCCAAACAGCTCCACCAGCTTTGAAATAAGTATTCAAACATGTGAGCTTTGTTTCTTCAAACCATAATGGCTAACTATTGGTATTTCTTGACCAAAGAAAAAATTTAGGGACTTCCACCTCTTTTCCACAAGACAGATAATAAATGTAAGCTGTCTGCTAATGATGACTATACATATCTTGCATAATAACACACCAGAGGATTTCCCGGGGTGCTAGGGAAGACCATTGGATTCACCAGAGACAACAGATAGGGTAGGACTTCCTTGGTCTGACATCCACTTTTCCTTTTCTAAAAGAGAGACACATTTGGTCTTTTGGGTTTAAAGTAACCTAAGATTCTAGGATGAGAATTTGAGCACAAATGGTTTGTTCTTGAAAGGAATGTGGGGGAGGTGATGCAAATAAGGGGATTATAGGTGAGTAGCTAATCACATAGAACAAACTGGGGAAATTAAAACAACGTCTAAGATACACAGTTATCCCGCCCAAGGAGAACTATTATATTTATAGTCTTATAACTGCCAATCATCAGGTAAGGACTACATGGGAGGATTTTTTATTCTTGATCACTGCTAATGTCACCACACGAACAGGTCGAATTAACTTCCAGATATATACATAGACATACATATATACATATGACCTGGCCCTCAGTGGAGTAGAGATATAGGTTAAGTCCCTGAGAAAATCAGCTGCTGAATCACAGAAGATAGTAGAGCTGTCCACATTTTCAAGGAAAATCAACACCTATTTCAAAGAATGCATACACTATGTGTGGTGTACCCCAATAAAAAGTAAGATCGCCCACCGTCCTAAGAGAAGGATTTTTTTCTTTTTTTCTTTTTTTTTTTTTAGTCAGGGTCTCTCTGCATAGCTCTGGCTGTCCTGAAACTTGCTCTGTAGACCAGGTTGGCCTTGAACTCATGGAGATCTGCCTACCTCTGTCTCCCAAGTGCAAAGATTAAAGGCGTGCACCTGAGAAGGATTTTCATAAGCTAACACATGCATACGCACACACACACACAAACACAAAACATTCACACTATACATGAATACATAATATTCAGTAATGAAAAATTGAAAGATTTGTCCATGAAATGAGAAATAGGAACAAAAATATCCACTGCATTCTGTTCAGTATAAATTCTAAGAAAAACTACAGAAGAATAAGGTACTAAAAAGAATTTAAAATAATTTTAAGAAGACCTAAAATATGCCTATAAAACCTACCTAAATCAGAAGACAATTTTTCAGATTTAAAATTTGATTTTGCGGACACAGTGTCCAGTTGTCTTCTCAATGTTTATTTGCATGTCCATAGAGTAGCGCTCTCTCTGCCTTCATCAGAGAAGCTGCTTTAGTTTTTTGCAGAGGGTGGTGGTTCCTGCAGAGATAGAGAACTGGTTGAGGTGTGGGGCTGGGTGACTGTGTCGGGCATGGCCCTAATTAGGACACCTGTACAACACATGCCAGCACAGCTCAGGAAGCATTATGGAGAGTGGGAAGAGAAGAGGCAGAGGTTGAAGGAGAGCACCACAGAGAGGTTCTAGACAAGGCACAGCCGTTACACTCGTGAGCTCACCGCTGCTGTGATTACTGCCAAGACTTGCACACCACTGGGCCTGTCACCACTTCATCATGCTTGAGTATGCAGAGCCCCACCCATCACTGAAGGTCTACGAGACTTTAATGGGGACTGGGAGAAGGGCTGTCATTTTCCTCACTGGTGTATTCCCCGATAATGTTCCAGTAAATAACCTCCCACTGCCACATGTACAAGCAACCTTAATTAAACTCAGTAGGTCAAAAACAAAAAAAAAAATAAAGAAGACATCAAAGTAGGAAGGGGAAGCAAGAAGTGGGGAGCGTAAGGAAGTGTGCTCCAGCAAGAAGTGGGGAGCGTGAGGAAGTGTGTTCCAGCAAGGGGGGGAGCGTGAGGAAGTGTGCTCCAGCAACGGGGGGTGTGAGGAAGTGTGCTCCAGCAAGAAGTGGGGAGCGTGAGGAAGTGTGCTCCAGCAAGGGGGGGAGTGTGAGGAAGTGTGTTCCAGCAAGAAGTGGGGAGCGTGAGGAAGTGTGTTCCAGCAAGAGGGGGGAGTGTGAGGAAGTGTGCTCTATCAAGGGGGGGGAATGTGAGGAAGTGTGTTCCAGCAAGGGGGGGGAGTGTGAGGAAGTGTGTTCCAGAAAGAGGGGGGAGTGTGAGGAAGTGTGCTCTATCAACGGGGGAAATGTGAGGAAGTGTGTTCCAGCAAGAGGGGGGGAGTGTGAGGAAGTGTGTTCCAGCAAGAGGGGGGGAGTGTGAGGAAGTGTGCTCTATCAAGGGGGGGAATGTGAGGAAGTGTGTTCCAGCAAGAGGGGGGGAGTGTGAGGAAGTGTGCTCTAGCTGAGGAGGGGGCATGAGGAGCATAAAGGAGGTGAAAGTGACCAAACTTAGTATACACATTTATGAAGTTGTCAAAGAATAAAACATATAAATATTTATATATAATTTTAAAAGACTGACAGAAGAAATTTGTAGAAAACTTAATGTTTATTGATATAAATGAGAAATGAAATTTTCCATATTAAAATTGTCAGATGACTTTTAAATGGAAAACACTAAATTACTGTAAGAATTTTTCAGTTTATTTTACCACATAAAAGGTCAACCTAATGTTAATTACGCTTCCATTTAAGGCAGAAGAAAGAAAAATATTAAACCCATACAGTCTTCAACAGCATTGGAAATATCAATTAATAAAGAATCATGCAAACAAAGGAATAGTCAAGGCAAGGAAGGACCATGAGATCAGGAACTGTAAAATCTATAGGTTGCTTCTAGATAATATTTAATGATTCCTCTTTTTTATGTTGGCCAATAGATGTCCTACTCTTACCATCAAAATCCAGGTTGTTTGCCAAACTGAACTTTTCCTTAAATGTACATGGAAGTGCCAGGGGCCAAGGGGAGCCAAGGCAATCCTTAACCAGCACAACGGTAAGGGGCTCCCATAACAAGATGCCAATATTTATTATAAAGCTGCAGCATGTTCCTTTGCTGTCTTAAGTCAAGTACAGACAAACAGATGAGACGGACCCAGCAGACTCAGAATCACACACCAGTGACCATATTAGTGAGAAGTAGGTCACTACAGAAGACCTGCGAAAGAATGGGCATCTGAAGAAGACTGAGCTTGGTCTCCAAACACGGACAGGGATTCTGTCCATCTACGACAATAACATCTCAAAAGTTAGAATTAGCAGACCTAGCATCATAGGAAATAATAAAGGCATGAATGAATAAAAAGAAATGCAAATCATAAAAAAATAAAACTAAGACTTCTGGAACAACATAGATGGTGTTCATGGGACATGTCTTAGGGTTTTATTGCTGTGAAGAGATACCATGGCCACAGCAACTCTTATAAAGGAAACATTTAACTGGGGATGGCTTGCAGGTTCAGAGGTTCAGTCCATTATCATCATGGCCGGAAGCATGGAGACATGCAGGCAGTCGTGGTGCTGGACAGAGCACTAAGATTTTCTACATCTGGATCCACAGGCAGTAGGAAGAGACAGCAAGTCCCTAGGCTTAGCCTGAGCTTTGGAAACCTCAAAGCCACTCCCCAGTGAGAAAGATCCTCCAACAAGGCCACACCTACCTCAACAAGGTCACACCTCCAATAATGCCACGCCCTGTATATCTATGGGGGCCATTTTTATTCAAACCACCACAGCATGGAAAATTATCTCATAGAATAATTAAAAATAAAAATACTGGTAAGTTAAAATGTAACAAATAAAGAAAGGTTCTGTTAGATGGCTCAGGGGGTAAAGAGCTAAGCCTGACAACATAAGAAACATGGGTTTGATGCCCCACCCAGGACCCGCATGGTAGAAGGAGAGAACTGGCTCCAAGTTGTCCTCTGACCTCCATAGATAGGAACACACAGCACAGACATACACAAACAAATAAATAAATGCAACGAACTAAAAATCCTCTTTACGAGCAGTTATTAAGAAACTAAAATGCATGACACAAAGCAAGAATATAGACAATAGATTTAATATATAAAAGTTTCATTATCAGAATGCATGAAAAGATTCTACCAGTCAATAGGTAAAAAACAAAGAGCTGGGGCTGGAGAGACTACTCAGCAGAGAAGAGCACTGGCTGCTCTTCCGGAGGACCACAGTTCAGTTCCCAGCTTCCACCCAGTGGCTCACAACTATCTGTAACTCTAGCTCCAGGGGATCTGATGCCTTCTGGCTTCCATGAACATGCAATCCACACACACACACACACACACACACACACACAAACATATACACACACAATAAATAAAAAACAAATATAAGTAAATTTTTACAAACAACTTATTTTATAATGTGTTTCAAAGGAAAACTTGAGTTTCCATCATTAAACATATGAGACAGTGCCCAGACTTGCTAATCACCAGAAAACTGTGAACTAATTCTGTGATTGACACTTGCATACATTAATACATCAATGCATGGAGATTTTTTAAAATATTTTTATGGTTTATTTAACTTTATTTTATGTGCATTGGTGTGAAGGTGTCAGATNCACACACACACACACACACACACACACACACAAACATATACACACACAATAAATAAAAAACAAATATAAGTAAATTTTTACAAACAACTTATTTTATAATGTGTTTCAAAGGAAAACTTGAGTTTCCATCATTAAACATATGAGACAGTGCCCAGACTTGCTAATCACCAGAAAACTGTGAACTAATTCTGTGATTGACACTTGCATACATTAATACATCAATGCATGGAGATTTTTTAAAATATTTTTATGGTTTATTTAACTTTATTTTATGTGCATTGGTGTGAAGGTGTCAGATCCCTTGCAACTGGATCTTTAGACAGTTGTGAGCTGCCTTGTGGGTGCTGGGAATTGAACCCAGGTCCTCTGGAAGAGCAGTCAGTGCTCTTAACCACTGGGCCATCTCTCCAGCCCCCTACATGGAGATTTTTAAAGACTAGAAATAAGCATTAATGAAGATGAGAAAAACCTAAAACTGTCACAATTTCCACTTTGGATATGTACTTGTCCTGGGACCCACTCTCATTGCAGCTCTCAACAAAAAATAAAGTACATACATACCCCCAAATGAGCATGTAACATAAGACAGCACCATTCTAATAGTGGCAGATCAGAAACACTGCAAATGTCAGTAGAGAGTCACGAAACTAAGAACAACAAATGACTCTTTCTAGTACAACAGGATAAATCAAGAGCAAACACAGGTCCCTGGAAAGATGCCAGGCATGCAACAGGACGTACTTCATGACTCCATTCAAGCAAAACCAACCCACAGGGAAAGACTTAACATCCTTTAGAGAGGAGAAGGCTAATGTGGGGCCTGGGAGAAGACTTGGTGGGAAAGATGCTTGTTGGGCCAGTGTAACGACCTGAGCTGAAAGCTGGGTGCTGTAGTGTGCACCTGAAATCCCAGTGTCCCTACAAGACAGGAGGCATGGTAGAGAGAAAGGCCTGCCTCACACAAGGAGGAAGGTGAGGACCGACACCAGAGCTATTCTCTGACCTCAGCATGTGCACTATGTCACACCTGCACTTACATTCACACACATACATGTACAAACATGATACACACATGTCCCATATGCATATATCTTATACTGCATGTCAAGGAAAAAATAATAAACTTTTAAAGGAAACAAATAGGTTGTGACAGAGAAGAGACACAGCTGGGTGAATGTGAACATCTTTCAAGGTCTACACTTATCAATTTTGCTTTCTTCCCGAAGTGCATTAGAATTTGCTAAGAAATATTTTTAAATGCAGATTCAAAATTAAAATTCTACAACGAAAATACATCAAATTTATCACAGAGAAGAGTGGAGGATAATTGCTGTTAGGATTTTGTAGGAGGCCATAAATCCTATTTCATGACTTTTCGACAATTTAAATAAAGTTTTAAAACCCCTGAAAAATCTAATTATCATGAAATGTAATTCTACACTTTAAGTCCAAATATACTGGAATATTAATATAATATATCTGTGGGGTATTCTGGATTAAATGAGAAAAATCTCATGTATAGAATTTCTGTTAGAAACAGAAACTGTGGACACAGATGGACTTGTGTGTGTGTGTGTGTGTGTGTGCTCATTAACATAAAGGACTTTGCAATATCATCAACAGGAAATGCCACTAGCCCTTCAAATGATTTTAATGTCAGTTAAAAGTTTTATCTTGTACACAAACATGCTCATCCTTCTGGTTCCTGGTTACTATAAATGGCAGCCTTGTCTCCTCCTCCTTGCATTTCAAGCCTCAGGGCTCCCCTGGACACTGCCCCCTGTTTTCTATTGATCTTCTGTATCATCAGCAGCTCATCTATCACAACCTCGCTATCCCAGGGATCAACCTCACATCCAAGCCCACAGTAACTCCCTCCTTGAACCCAGAAAACAGTGTGTGCTCATTTCAACTCCCTCTGTGCCCTTCAGTGCTATGCAGACTGTGATTCTCTTTGTGTGTGTGGAGAGTGCTTAAGCATGTTATGCTTCATATCAAAAGGCTCGATTGATTTTTCTCTTGTGTGGAAAATGAATCTTGGTACCCTTAATTTAACCTCCAAAGCCATCCAAAATCTAGCCTCAAGCTGATTTCCAGTAAGCATTCTAGATAGTAATCCAGGAATTCAGTAGTCTGAGAACTCCCCACTTTCCTGCCTATGTCTTTTATTACAGTCCTCCGGTATTCAAAATAATTTTTCTCATTTTCTCCAATTCCAAATCTGCTGCCCACCTTCAAAAATCAATTTGTCATGACGCTCTGTTACTGAGTGAGGTCATGGGAACTATAGAGTAAGAGCTCGTTTAAGTGGTTTTTGGAATTGATCAGATTTTAGACTCACCTAAGGAACCTTTAAAATCAGCCGATACTGGGGTCAGGTCTGCCGAGATTCTGAAGTGAGGCAGCTAGAACAGCTGAAGTCCATGAATCTTTAAAGAAATCTGTGGCCAAGCAAGACTCATTTTAAAACGCTAATAGACTGAAATCTCAGACCACAGCACTAAATAGAAACTAAGATCATTATAGCAGCTCTCCCATGCATGACAACAGCCATAGGCACAAAGTAAAAGCAAACTGTCAGTGTCCTCTGCTGCAAAGAGCGGCTTCTTTGATGATGGGTGAGAGTGATGTTTAGCTATGGGTGTAAGGATAAGTATAGAGAATACAGTTGGAAGTTTCGTTGGTTTGGGAAGCGGCCATAGTGGGATCTCCACTCAGGTCTATGACCTCTCCAGCTATGGGTAATTGACGAGGTTTATAGTGCCAGACATGGATTCCCTCCTATTGAGCAGGCCTTATGTCCAATTAGGCAGCTGTTGGTACCTTCTCCTAGATGAAGGGCTAAGCATGGTCTGTGGACCCTGGAAGGGGAGAATTAGTTTCCTCTACAAATGAACTTCCACAGAGGTTTTCCTATTCCAAGTGGTCAGCCTTGGACACATGACCCGAAAAGCAATGATAAGTGGACTCAGAAAATTGAATATACATGCATGCATATACACATACATATATAGATAAACACATATGTATACACGTAACAATAAAAATTATAGAAGAGATCATGATCCAGGTGGTGGTGGCACGCACCTTTAATCCCAGCGCTTGAGAGGCAGAGGCAGGTGGATCTCTTTGAGTTTGAGGCCAGCCTGGTCTACAGAATGAGTTCCAGGACAGCTAGGGCTGTTACACAGAGAAATCCTGTCTTGGTAAAAGAACAAAAAAGTAAAAGAAGAGATCATGAATTTTGGAGCAGGGGACACAGGAGCTTGGGGGAGGGAGGAGTGGGAGAGTTTTAGATATGATGCTCATGGTCAAAGTTCTTAAAATAACAAAATTGTTTTTAAAACTGTTAGTGTCCTCTTCTGATGTGGCTGTGAAAACTACCCAAAAGATAGCATTTCTTTCAAAAACATTTAAGCATATGTCTTTGAAAGACAAGGACAATAGGATTAAAAAAAAATCCTGAAATCTTGAAAAACGTTCACCATTTAGAAGAAACACGCATCTGAAAGCACCTAGTAAAACAGTCAAAAATAAAAAATAGAAGCAATCAGAAAAAAAAACTCAGATAAGGAATACTAAATGATAGCTCACATGGGAGAGACCCTGGTTTGAAGGTCATTGACTTTGCATCAGAAACCCAAGGACAAGAAAAGCAGGTGCCTCAAAAATGCTGGAACCAGACAAACAAGCAACAAAAGCTTGTTAACCAAGACTTCTGCATCCTTCCAAATTGTTCTTTCATGAGGCAGACTCCCAGATTCTGCAGAGATGTAAAAGGTTGGTCAGCATCACTCCCATCCTAATGGTGAGAAAGAGCACCCTAATCTACAAAAGTGTAATGTTTCCTGAAAACATCAGAAAGCAGAGGAAAGAGAGCAGCCCCCTGCAGCGATATCAAAGGGAAGGCAGGTTGCCAGCCCTGACTTAACACAGCAGCAGAAGAAAGGACGGGATCTTCACAGAAGAGGACTGAAAGGGTCCAGCCAGACTTTTAATGAACTGTGAAATGCTTGCTGTGAACAACTAGAGGGTCCTAAAAGTCGCCACATGACTAGGAATTTGCACCCACTCACTCACAGGCTTTCCCTGTCTGCATAGAACAAAAAGCGGTGACAGGAGGGCCTCCCTGGAGCTGCAGGCCAAGAGAACAGGAGTAGTGGGTTCTGAAGGGCACAGTGGCCCAGGGGCTTCTCCCTAAGCAGAGAAAGGTCCGGCCACCAAGGCAAGTAAGGGCAGTTAAGCCTTTGCCTGAGGGCAGAGGAGACCCATTGAGTCTTGGGAATATGGAATAGTATGGCATTTTCTGAGACAGGAAATAGGACCTTTCTGCACCTTTGATACAGGGCAAGGACGGGGTAGCTGAGAAAGCCACACCCTAGCCAGGGACACTGGATCTGCCCAGCCCTGAGGATAAGGGGAATCTCCGGACAGGGAAAGCAATCTGCTGCAAGGAGGAAACTTCTAAACATGGAAACAGACTCTCTGGGATTGGCTAATCAGCGTGCCATGCTCTGAGACAATGTGTCATTATTTAAACCTATTATTTAAGTGACTCATCATACAGCTAAATAAGAATGATGGACGCAAGTCTATTTCAGACACGTGGGATCTAGGAAAAATCAAGTTGATGGGAGAGAATAATAGAACAGGGTATGAGAGGATAGATGAATAAATAGATTAAAATAAAGAATTCTACAAGATTACATTTAGAGATGACAGATAACAGGTTGATATTAATAGATCAATGACAATGGTAGACAGATGATGGACAAATATGTAGAGAATGATACACAGATAGATATTAATAGATCAATGATGATAATAGGTAGCTGAGAGAGATAGATACATAGAAAATGACAACCATTAAAAGATGATAGGCTGAGTGGTGGTGGCACATGTCTTTACTCACATTACTCGGGAGGCAGAGGCAGTCAGATCTCAATGAGTTTAAGGTCAGCCTTGTCTACAAAGTGAGTTTCCCTGTCTCGAAAAACCAAAAAATAAAATAAAATAAAAAATAGAAGATACATGATAGAGAGAATAGAGATAGATGATAAACAGATAGGTAGGTAGATTAGATAGATAGATAGATAGATAGATAGATAGATAGATAGATAGATAGATAGATAGAT
>LOEQ01002840.1:275239-296540 GCA_001685075.1 Bramus lutescens | reverse complement strand
TGTGTTGTTATTTCTGGGTATAAGCTAGCCGTGCAGGAGCTGGGCAGGACGAAAAGCAGGCCTGCTCCCCTCCTCACTACATGTTTCCATGGCAAGAATTTTAGTACTGAATCAGAAATTACATTTTGCCTGCATTGTCTTATTTATTTTTCCTATTCTTAGTTCTTCCACTTAAGAGAGCTTTTCTTTTCCAGACTGGCATAAAGGTTGTTGTTTTTTTTAACAATTGTATTAAAGGAAAGAAATAAAATTTAACTGTAAAACCTAAAGAGCAATAAGCTGTAACTGTCTTGTGTC
This sequence comes from Bramus lutescens, assembly GCA_001685075.1. Lineage (NCBI taxonomy): Eukaryota > Metazoa > Chordata > Mammalia > Rodentia > Cricetidae > Bramus > Bramus lutescens. Next base: position 296,243 of record LOEQ01002840.1, on the reverse strand, counting down.
AAGGTCCCTACCTTAGCGAGGAAGAATGCTCCTTAGCCTTGTGACTAGAAATTCCACTGAGGCAGACAGGCAGCGTGGGTCCTCACGCATCCGACAAACTCACATTTCAGGGACCATGGAAGCTCAACTGTTTCCACATTAGTATGCAGTCAGAAGGCCATCTTCAGTTTGCATTATGCAAATACATGTTAAAGAGAGTGAGCTCAAGTCCTGCACAGATACTGAGCTCTGCTGATAATGAAGTAAAGTTAGATATTAAACCAATATTTGAAAAGTGTCACTGCTCGTCAAAAATCCTGGGAATTCCAGCCCAAATATGAATGAGAAGAGAATAGCATTTGTCCAAAGATTATCTTCTAGTAACAACCGTCTGGCTTCTGTTATGGGCTTGCTCAAGTCTGGCTTCAGGGTACAATCACTGAAAAGCTCAGAATCGCCGTCTATCCAGGATCCTAATCTAAGCCCCAGAAGATGGACATGTGTCATAGAAACAGTAATTCATATCCGCAAAGCTGGTGCCTTCAAACAGTACACTGACTTCGACCCTTCTGGTGAGCTGGACTTTGGTTACTATGACTTGAAGAAACAGAGGGACTGACATCATGCAACACTGCTGGTAATTAAAATCCTCATTATCGCCTTCCCAGAACGATTACAGGGAATGTCTCATTCCCACTCCATCCTGTGTGTGAGTTGCTGGGTTCGCATTTATTTGCTGATTCTTGACCTTAAGGAAGGAGGGAGTTCTCTGGAAATAAAGGAATTTCTTACTTTTCTGTATGTTTGTTGCCAAAACTGAAGGACTTCTTTAAAGACGTATTTATTTTCATTTCACGCATATGTGTATTTGCTGGCATGTATGTCTAAGAATCACATGTGTGCAGTAATCAAGCGGACCAGGAGAAGGTGTTGGATCCCCTGTCACCGGAGTCACAGATGCTTGTGAGCTGCCATGTGGGTGCTTGGAATTGAATCTGGGTTCCATGGAAGAGCAGTCAGTCGCCTTAACCTCTGTACCATTTCTCCAGCCTCTCTAGAAGATTTTATGAGAAATGGGATATTCTGGTTTCAGACACTGAGTTGAATATAATATTCTAAAGCCCTCCACTTCCACAGGTCCCCTGAAAGACATCTTATCTATCCACCTGGAAGAACAGAACCTGACTCCAGCTTCCAAACAAGGACCCTCCTTACACTAGCCACATCTAAGCCCAGATTTCCTGTGCTCTGAAGCTACTCAGACCTCCCTTGGCCCCAACAGAGAGGGTGCTTGTGGGTGAAAGTAAACTTTCCCCACTGAGCACTTAAATTGTATCTGAATAATTCTAGGCTATTGTCACCTTGTCTTCCCATCTTCTCTGACTGTGAACAATCCCCTCTCTCTATACGGTTACCTTGAATAAATGTATAGAGAGAGGTCGTTTCCCCTGAGCCTCCTTCTCCGCAGCCGATGATTGCCTTGCTGGAGGGAGGCGAATGGGGAGGAATCGTGCATTCTTCCCCCTTTAAAAAATAAAGCAACTCGGATTTAAGGTGTCACATTGTTTTACAGGAAAGTATAAAGAGAACTGTTTTACGGTGTCATTACAATGGCGAGGAGGAATGGTTGGCTCTAAAGGATGCTCCTGCCTTGGGAGACCAAATAACTTAAGACAGGAGCTATCAAGTGATCTTAGGCTAAACTGTTTATCCATCAACAGAGAATACAATTGTTTTCTCTAAAGAAGGTTCCTGCATTTCCTGAATATTGAAATCGCCACTGTGGAGACTAATACCAAAGGGAAAATTCATTTGATAATCCAGCTAAGGATGCCTGTTCCAGACTGAAGGAATTTTAGACTCAAGAGCCTGATAGAGAGAAAACAAAGAAAGCTGGTGAAAGATTTTTGTCTCCATCCTTGTGGTTTAGCTGCACAAAATTAATAAAATGTTTTATTTGTATATGGGTTTTTTTGGTTTGGTTTTGGTTTTGGTTTTTTGAGACAGGATTTCTCTGTAACTTTGGAGCCTCTCCAGGAACCAGCTCTTGTAGACCAAGCTGGCCTTGAACTCACAGAGATCCACCTTCCTCTGCCTCCCAAGTGCTGGAATTAAAGTTGTGCACCACCACCATCGGGCTTGTATATGTTTTCTTAATGATTACTGTCTTGGACTAACCATTCCAAAATCCAAACACATAAGAGCTCTCCATTCTCACTACTGTTTTATCTAGCTAGAAGACATTTTCTTCACTACATCACAATTTGGTTTTTATTAGCACATGATCATTGTACAAGATAATAAGTTTCTTTATTAGAGTCCTATATATGTACAAAATGTTCTTTGAAACTAGGCATGGTGGCATGCATCTTTAATACCTGTACTATAGAGTCAGAGGCACAATTGCTGTAAGTTCAAGGTCATTCTGGTCTACATACTAAGTTTCAAGACAGCCAAAACACATAATGACCGTATCTCAAAAAGAAAAGAAAAGGACATTAATCATATTTAACCCCCACTACCCTTTCTTTCACCTCCTCCCACTGACTCCCTCATAGAAGATATTTTTTAGCAATACATATAATTAAGATGTCTTTTTTTGTTCTTTCTATATTTTCATGGACAGTAATCAAAAATGTGATCCAAATTAGATCACTGCTCCTAACTCTTCAATTGTTACTATTGTGTTTAGGACAAAGTTCAGTGGCTCAGTGGTCAGTAGGATAGCACTTGCTATGAGTCCAGAGGTCCCAGGTCTGCCACCATCCAAGAGGAGGCAGAACCTCGGAGAATGGAGTCGATAAATGAGGCAGGACTGAAACCTCCTGCAATAGCTAACTTTATTTGGAGTTCAGACTATTTAAACCCTGAGGTTTAAAAGAGGTCACGTGAGTAGAGTTCTCATGAGTTGAATCTGTATACAATCACAGCGGCAAGTCACACACGGCAAAAAACATGATTTTCCTTAGTGGAACATAAGGGACAGCGTAAATATTTAATTGAAAAACCGACAGCAAGCAATACTGGGTAATCTGAAGTAAACTCACTCCTATCCGCTACACCTGGGAGGAGCACAAAATGATTTTCCAGAACAATTCCATGTTTGAAGAAACTGAGATCACAAGACTTTTGTCCTCTTTTCTTCGAGTGTTCTCATAAGCATTCAGAATTCTCTTCACGAGACACCTTCCCTGAACCGTGTTCCAACACAAGTTCTAGTCCCAGCACCCACACTGGGAAGCTCACAACTGCCGGTACCTCCCGTTCTAGGAGACCCAACACCCACTTCTGGCCTCCATGAGCATCTGCACACAGGTAGTATACACACAGATCCACATAAATAAGAATAAAATAAAATCTAGATGTAAGTTGCTCGTTTCCTCTTTGAATGACGTGGACCCATATCAAGTTCCCCACCCTCTCTCCCTCTCTAGGGCATTTGAACATGCTACTTTCTTTATCTGGAATGCTTCTCTCCCCACCCTTCACTGAGATTGGCATTTTTCTTTATCCGAGTTCTCTATCTAAAGCCTTGATGGATTTATTCATAGCTTTTAAACTTCACCATCATTTTATGTTCCATTTACTTTCTATGCCCGTCTATGACCCAGGATTTAAGAGGCATTCAACACATCCCCCTCATCTCTGTATCCCTCGGGACAGTGCCCCTTCCTAAAATGTGCTGGATGCATGAATGAGTGAGTGACAAACCTAGGGGACACCTTTTTAAGGTGTGCCTTGTTCTTCCCGTATGTAAACTCAGTGCATGTATGCCAAAGTCTGTGTTTGGATTAGCATTCAGTCCCTATCTTCAGGAATCAGCTACCACATACTAATTTCCACTAAATAAAAATGCAAATCTGTTCACTCCTCCTGCTCTTCCTCCCACCTCCCCCACCTTCCTCCTCTTTCTCTTTTGAGCATCACGAATATGCTAGACCTGGTGCAAGGAACCGACTTTAGCCTGAGTGCATGATTGGAGCATTTACATACACGCTTCTTTCCATAGATAAACCTTTTCACAGACGATCTCATAATAACAGGGTTTGTCTAATGCCCAGTATTTGAATCATGATTCTGACAATGGGACTAGATAAGAGCAGGAGTGGGTTGAGCAAATCAATCTTCAGTGTGAGACCCACAAAGGAGGGTGTTTCCTTATTGATTGGACAGAGAACCAAGAATTATCTTGAGGCTTGTCAGATCTGTAATTAGGAAATTTATCTGGAGATCAGCATATGGCCGTTTAGCTTCAAGTAGCATTGTATTTCAGCAAGCCATCTCATGAAGTTTCTACATCCCTGAGACCCTTTGGTCATCCTACCTCACCTCTCCAATTCTGGACTAGACACTCCAGGGGCATTTATTGAAGAATAATTGTTGAACTAAACAAGAGTTTGAAGTGACAGAAATGCCAAGCAGTTCACCAAGTTAGTTATTATACGCCTATACATAAGCCAAAACTTCGCATTTGGCCTTACAAATACGTGTAAATATTATCTATCAATCAGGAAAACTCAATTTTTAAAAAGACATGAAATGAGGGGGATTTATTGAGAAGAAGGCGTTCAGCGAGAAGGGAAGAAGGGTCAGAGTTTGGTGGGGTGTGAATATGGTCAGGGTACTTTATGTATGTGTGAGTGTATTTGTAATTGTGAAAGAACAATTCAAAAAAAATCAGTTAAGTTCTCCTGACTAACCTTCATGCTCAGACCCCTGCCTAGAGACCCACTGCTGTCTGTAATGTCCTTCCTAGACACCCTGCGGCATCTATGAATGCACACAACAATCCACGCTAATACTTTGTTTTATTCCGATGTAATACTCTATATTTCAGCTTGCTCTTGGCATGTCATACTATGTATTGCAAATTACTCTGTGACAAGGCATCATATCTGTAATTCTTCCAAAAATGACATGAAAATTTCCCTTATTTTCTCATTCTCCACCAGTGATCACGGAGTGACACCTCAAAGGAGGATAGCAGGGTCTTAAAGCACACATAACTAAACTTACCACTTGGTGCCAATTTCCCCTCCACAGTACCAATGACTTAATATCCACTAGAAATCAAAGTGCGTGGCTGTTACCCACACTTAACTAATAGCAATTTCTGTAAATAACCATTCTGTGTAATAAAAGACATTTAATGAAGGAGTATTACAATGAGTTCTTAGGATGAAGATACGTGTGGAGGCTGATCTTAGCCATAGGTCTAGTGGGGTCAAAGGGTACCCAGCTCGCTGGTTAAATGTCATGATGGTATTCCTAGAAGAGATTAGGATACAAATTGTTAGATGGCATGTTGATTAATCTTGGGTGTCAATTTAGCCACATCTGAATAAACTGCAACCCGAGCAGCCATGTACACATATGAGAGATAGTCTTGATTGAATCATTCAAGCTGGGAAGACCCTCCCTAAGCCTAGGCCATGCCTTCTGGTGACTCCCCACATAAAAAGGACATGGAATAGGGAGACTTTTGCTTTTTGCTTGCTTGCCCACACTCTCAGTATAAAGTTCATCTATCCTGCTGCTGAGGCATTCCTTCACTGACATTGAAGCCTACTTCTTCAAAATTCTAGCATCAGTTGAAGACCAACAGCTCTCTAGGAATGCTCTGGGACTCCAGCACCAGAGTAGGACTGTTGAACCATCCAGTCTTCTGAGCTGAATAACTGCCAGGTTCTTAGTTTTGGTATTGGGAGACAGGCATGTCAAACCACAACCTGTAAGCCACTATGATAAATCCCATTAATAAAAATAAAATATATAACTGTGTGATCTTAACTTCTCTTGCACTGATACCGAGACTTAGACTGTTTGTGGTCCTGGGTCAGGCCTTCAACTCAAACTAAAATTGACACCACCAGCTTTCCTGAGTGTCCAACTTGCATACAGCTGACTACGGAATCTCAGCCTCAAAACATATGAATTGATTCCTTATAAGGAATCATATGTATATCCACATTTTATCACTATGTATGTAGAGAGAAAGAAAGAGACTGTTGTAGAAAGCCGCTTGTTTGTTTCCAGCTGCTCAGCCCTGAAACAACCACAAAGAAACTGTATTAATTAAAACACTGCTTTGCCCATTAGCTCTAGCTTCTTAATGGCTAACTCTTACCTCTTAATTTAACCCATTTCTATTAATCTATGTATAGCCATGTAGCTGTGGCTTATCGGCAAGTTTCCACCTCGTCTGTTCCCGGTGGTGGCTTTATGGCCTCTCTCTGACTCCACCTTCTTTCTCTCAGCATTCAGTTTAGTTTTCTCTGCCTAGCTTTATTCTGCTAAGCCAGTGGCCAAAATGGCTTCTTTATTCATTAACCAATAAAAGCAACACATACACAGAAGGACTTCCCACATCAGAAAGATTGATGGTGAGAAAGAGAGAACAGAATCAATAGGTGGAGTGTGTATGTGTGTGTATGTGTGTGTGTGTGTGTGTGTGTGTGTGTGTGTGTCCTGTTTCTCTGGAGAACCCTGGCTAATAAAATATACAATTGATATTAAAATATATGTTTATTGAACGTCAATGTTTCATTTTTGTGTGAATCGTCTTTTCTGTTCCTTTCTCCATTTTTATTGGGTTAATAATATTCTTAGATATTTCAAATGTTTCTCTTTGAAAATCCTAGGTATTGTTTCTTTGCCGGGAACGCATAACAAGAAATATTTTCCTATATTGTCACTTATATTTAACACTGTTGGACTGCTTTCCACATATTGTTTATCTTAATGGAATCAAATTTACCATTGGCTCTTCTCCTGAAGAAACAGCGTGTCAGGTGCTGTTTGAAATCCATTAGATTCTTTATTGGAACCACACAAAATTTATACATGAACTCGGAGATGGACTATATATTTAAAATATTGAGCTTTCTATGCAAGCAAATAGCTTATATTTTATTTTCTTGGTATGTTTTTACGTCCTCAAAAAATTTGATCGCAAACATATTTATGTGACTTTATAAAATGCACACACAAAAAAGAAATGCATTTTATCAATACAGCTAAGTGTGGGTTGGACACATTTGTTTTCTTGAGGATGCTGTGATTCACATTTGCATTAGAAATAGACAAGATCTTCACATACAGAAAAACAAGTCAGGCACTAGATTCACGTTGCCCCACATGACCTATAGTTGCCCTTTTCTTTACTCTTTTCCCAAAGTCCGCAAGGCAACTAGAGCAAGGTGTTTCCCTCCTGTTTCTACACACAAAGCCAGCACATGGAGAGATGCCTTGACAAACACCACTTAGAACACAGTAGGGAGAACCTTCTGCTTATTCGCAGGGCTACTACATGTGGGTTATATGTTTTAAGAAATCAAAGTGATAAAATACTTCTATAGAAAATTTCTAGGTGGATTTTATATATATATATTTTTCTCTTAATAAAGGAATTATTTTAGTTGATCAAAGCCTCATAAATAGAGGCAGTGACTTTGGACTAAATAATGCAACTGTATGTGCCACTTTAAATGGAATATTTGAATGTTGCTTATCCTGTAAAACACCAGACTACAGAATAGCAAAAAAAAAAGAATAAAAGGAAGAAAAGAAAAATGTATCTTGAATCAAAATCTCCAACAAATTCTGTTCTGAAAAAAAATATATAAACAGTCAAACACCAAAATATAAATATAAATTAAAATATAATTATGAATCAGCAAAGCTGTACTATAAAATATACATTTGCATTAACCTCAAGGTATTTGCTTAATTAAAAGATAAAAAGAAAGTGAAAATAGGAAAGATGTAGAGAATTCTTCTTTACCACTTCATAACAATTACAAAATTAGCAGTGCCTTAATCCTTGTAATAACAGTAAGAAAAGTAGTAATTATGCGTCTGGTCCTGCGATTACTCCATCATCATGGATACAACTGCAGCAAATTGTCAAAGCTGACCCCGATGCCCAAGATGGTATGATGGCATTTAATAGATAATAATGATGGTCAACAATGGCCTTTCAAGACCTCTGGCCCACAATTTTGTTATTTCCCTGGCTGCTGAACATTTCCGTTGCTACATACATGATGCTAAACTTTCTCTCCCTTTCCTCCTCTCTCCTCCAGGTCACTTTATCATCCTCACACTGATGCTCTTTCTTCCCTTTCTCGATGATAAACAGCCAGACTTCCCTACTCATGAATGCTGCTGGAACTCGGTCTCAGACCTGAATTCACTGCCTCTTCTCACATACCGACTCCAATTCCAGGCTCAACACCCTTCTTCCCCACGCTCCTCTCTTTCTGCTCTTCTTTGACAGAGATTTTTTAGTGATCCCTCCTGTGTCTTCTTCTCTCATTTCCATTTTATTTTACAGGTGCCAGCTCTCTTGGTAGTACTCGGTACTAATGATGCCTTTCAAGTCCTAGTCTCGTGTGCTCATCAGCAAACCTTACAATTATAAAATAAGACTGGGATTTTCAGCCTTGGTGATATGTGGAGAACACAGTCGTTCTATGACAGTTGTTAAACCCATTATGTCAACCATGTGCAAAAGGAACATGTCTTTAAAAGGATGAGATGATGAGAACGCAACAGCCAATCATATGAAAGCCCCTGCACAGGCTTCTCCTGCTGGGCTCAATAGTCTCTTCTTGTTTGGGGCTTTCGGCACTTTGATTTGATAGGATCAGGAGTAGAGCTCTAATCCTAACAATACTTAGTTATTTTTAAAAATGAAATATCTTTCAAGGGTGCAACGGAAACATTTATAAAGGCGTTCTAAAACACTAGGTATGTGAGAGACTGACAGGAAGAAGACGGTGGCACAGGAAGCCCCAGACCACGTCCCTCACAATAGCAATACTTTACAACATCATGAATACAGAAAGCCTTTAGTAAGACTTCAGACATCAACCAAGGCATGGCACTGACCTAAGCAATCTCAAAGCCAAGAAAAGCTGCCCTGTAACAGGTCATAAGAAGAGTTCCATTTCACACACAAGTGTCCTTGCTGCATTCCATCCCAGTTCGGCATAATCAGAAGCAAACAGCTTTGCCTTGAGATGAAGACAGGTGTGAAGTATTTGTCCAACATTACATTTTCTTAGAGAATTGTACAAAAAACTGATTCAGACTTGCATGACTCCAAACCCTAACATAAATGCTCTGGGTATCCAAAGGGCACTTGAGGACATATTGTGATACCAGGAAACATAGAAACCTTTTTAGATGGGGAATGACATATACAAAACCATACACACGCTATCAGGAAAGATACACACTGAGAACTAGAAGAGGTTTGTATGGCATCCATAATCCATAGCTGGCCTTGTAGGTGGAAGTTGGGATCTTAATGAAGCTGGTTGCTTCAACAAGTCTCTAGACACCAATAAAACGGAAGTAAAGATAAATTGCTTGACAAATAACTTGAAACAATCATCATGAAGAGTCTCTGTGCGTGTCAAGAGCACAAAGATAAAATATGAAAATCCATGCACAAACAAAATAAGAGCATCAACAAAGACAGAGAAACCACTTCTAAAAACAAACCGAAGTTCTGGGGCTGAAAAATGTAGTAACTGGACTGTAAAATCCATTAGAGAGGCTCAACAGCAGACTTGCCCAAGCAGAAGAAAGAACTGGCAAAGTTGAAGGCAGGTCTTCAAATTCATAGAGCGAGACTAATAAAAAGAAAATAATAATGAAGAAAAGTGAAGATAGGCCAAAGTATGTATGAGAAAACATCAGGTAAAACAAAATATAGCATAAGAAGGTGTGAAGAGAAAGCAAAGAGCTTGAGAAATCATGACTAAGTCAACATGATCCCCCCACCCAAACACAGCTGCATAACTAAGTAACATGATCTCCCCAACCCAACAGAGCTGCATGACTAAGTCAATATGATCCCCCTACCCCAACACAGCTGAGCTGAATGACTAAGTCAACATGATCCCTCACCCCCACCCCAACACAGCTGCAGGGTTTTTGACAGTTTGTGGCTTCTGGGGGAGGGACAGTCAGCTTTCTTTAAGGGTTTAGCCTCTGGTGGGTCAACTGTGCTCTGATGGATGTCCCCACACCCAGGAATAGAGGATATGAAGTTGAGAAGGGGTAGGGACCCAGGTTCTGTCCTCAGTCTCCACATGGAAGCTTACAGCTGTCTAGTTGTTTATAATTCTGGTTCCAAGGGGCCTGATACTTTCTTCTGGACTCTGCTGACACTAGGCATACAAGTGGTACACATACATATACATGGGCAAAACACTCAAACTCATAAAATAAAAGAAATAAGTAATTTTGAAAAAAATATTTAAAAATGGGCTGGAGATAGAGCTCCGCAGTTAAGAGCCCTGGCTGCTCTTCCAGAAGACCAGGGTTCAAGTCCCAGCACCCACATGGCTGTTCAGAACTATCTGTAACTCTACTTCCAGGGGATCCAAACCCTTACACATATGTAAATGCAGGTAAAACACCAATGCACATAAAAATTTTTTTTAATTTTAAGAAAATTTGTTTTAAGTATAATGATAATATATCCGTAAATAAAATGATGGATAAAGATATTACATGCAGAAGATAAACAGAGAAGCAAGGTAATCTTTATATCATACTAGTAGATTTTATGTCAAAAGTACCAATATAAGATAATAATATAGAGTTTATACTATTTATATCTTCCTGGTAAATTTAACATTTTATTTTCCTGATGCTTGCTAAATTCAATGGTGTTAATAAATGCAGGGTGATTCCTACAACATAGGTTGCCTTATGCCACTTGTACACACAGTTAAATTGTTGCCATTAGAAATGTTTCATTTTGTCAAAATCACATTAAAAAAAAGGTTCTTTTCCCCAATATGTCATATTAACTAATGTCATAGTAACTAAGACATTCGAGATGGTTTTGCTCTAGGAAGAGAATTTACAGACTCCTGCTACCAGAATTTGATAGGAAGGGCAGAGAACAAGGCTGGACTTCCTCGATTCTATTTCTCCAGGTTTCTCTTGGCCGCGTTCTCCATGTGTTGGCTCCTTTCCAACACTGATTTTCCTCATGGTCTCCTTTCAACCTGTGCACCAAGCCACTCAGAAAAATGCCTTTGGACAAGAAGTTCAAAATGAATTCTGAGAGTCACTGGGATTAGAGTGCCTTGGGATATATTTTTATTTCTTCATCAAGTTCTCTGTCCAAAGGATAGAACAGAGAGTGAGTTCAGCTCCCCCCTCCCGAAAAAAAGAGAGAGATTAAAGAAGTATTTAATACCCTTGGAGCAGGGCAGGTGTCCTTGAACCAGTCCTCTGGGGTACAGTCATTATGAGTGTAAGATGCCATGGCTACCTCTCAGGGACATAGAGAGGAGCAGACCAGTGATGGCTGGTAGGCAGAGAGAATAGAGGTGGCGTGGACTGGGGCAGGAGCTGAATGAAGGTGGATCAGGTAGCTGCAGTATGTGGGGGAAGAAGCAGTAGGTGGAACAACCTGAAACGGGGTGAGGGGAGAACAGGGGAGCTGAAAAGAGGCAGGAGGGTCACATGGAGGACTTTGATGTGCAGAACAGGTATATATTAATAGGGATGAAAGGAACCTGGAGGTTATTGTGGGCTTGGATATGTAAACATGGGTACATGCCAGTGGAGAACCAGATGCCCCTTTCCCCGAGGTAGGAAGAAATAAGGGAAGGGGCTCTTTCTGGCGGACAGAAACCTTATTGAGGAACATTGTATGTAAGCTTTTCTCTATCCAACAATCCTATAATCCAGCCTGAGCTGAGCCTAGACTGTCATTTTGGACAATATTAGTGCCACTGTCATTTTGAGAGATTTAGCATTTGGGACATGACAGTGAGATAAGGGAGGGAATAAGAAATATTAAATATGTTAAAGACAGAACATCAGAGAGACAGCTCCGCAAGGGAAGGTGCTTGCCAGGCATGCTGGGAAACCTGAGATTGATCCCAGAACTCACTCAAGAAAAGGTGGAAGAAGAGAATTGACTCCACACTGTCGTCCTCTGACCTTTACACACACTATGGCACAAGTGTGCCTTCACTCACACAAATGCACACACACATGCACACACACCCATGCGGACACACACACCATGCACATATACACACACGCACACACATGCACACACACATACACCATGCACACACATGCATACACACACACAAATGCACGCATACACATGCATGCACACACATGCATACACACATGCACACACACCCATGCGGACACACATCATGCACATATACACACATGCACACACATGCACACACACATACACCATGCACACACATGCATACACACACGCACACAAATGCATGCACACACACGCATACACACACATGCACACACACCATGCACGCACACACACACATTAATAATAACATTATAAAGTGTTTCACTAGAGGTGAGATCTAGAGAGAAAACCTGAGTTCTTTCAGAAAAGGAAGACGTCCATATAAATACATTCAGTAACACCCAATGGCACTTGAAGAAGCAATAAGAACAGAGTTACAGCTGCTTCTTACTCTAGATCTGAGTAAGGCTGAATAAGACTCCAACACGACCTTCTCTCTGGAGAGTTCAAAGCGGTAGCTCCCGGAGCTGGGTACAGAATGATGGCTGAGTGGGAAGGACACCCACCTGTATCAAGCAATTCCTGCACATCTGGGGACTTGACATGCACTTTCTAAATTTAATATTTCTAGAAGTCTATGTGTTTTTTAAACTCTATTCAAATTATTACTGATAAAGAAGCAAATTTTTGAGCACTGGCCTAGGGTCACATGATTTGTTGAGGGCAAAACCAAGATTTCAATGTAGACTGAATCAAAGATAAACACCATCTAATGGGTCTTGGATGCTTTATAAAAATGGAATCTGTGCTAAATATGTCCAATTTTTTTCTTACTCACTCAGAAAAGTGTTTAGTGCACAAGCATGAAGACTTGAGTTTGGATCCCAAGAACACACAAAAATATCAGGCGTGGTGGCCCAAGCCTGTAATCTAAGCAGTGGTCAGTTACAGTCAGCAGAGTACCTGAGGCTCCCCGACCAGATACTCCTGCACAATCGGTGAGATCCAGATTGAAGAAGAGACCCCGTCTCAAGAGATGGAGAGCATTAAGGAAAATATCCAATACCCACCTAGCAACTACGCAGTGCTATGAACTGTAAATGACCTAGATATTATCAAAGAAGACATTCTTAGATTGTTTTGACACCTGCAGCTGGGGGAGGTCAAACCTGACCTGAAACTGCCTCTCCGTGGATCCTCAGGATCAGGCCAGACCTTCATGGGCACTATCTTCCGTAGCCCCTTTAGCCTCTTTGCCTCTTAAGTGGTTACTGTTGTTATTTCTAACATAGGCCTGCAGCCTGCATTGTCAGTCTATACTGTAAGACTAGAAGATCTGATGACCTGGCCAAGCTAGCACATGAGCTGGAACCAGGAAGGCCATTCACCATGCAAGCTTCACTTATTACCTCCTTTAGTTCCCAAAATCTATATAGCTACATGGCAGTTTTTCATATTGATACTGGGCCGCTTTGGGGGGGGGACGACAGATAAATTGGTGATAAAATTAGCTTTTCTCTCCTCCTTTAAGATGAGGGAGGTTCAAACATAGCACCCAGGGCTTCAATTACAGAAAACACTCAACAGATGTTGACTGTGAAAGAAGATGGATGATTGTCTGGATGGAGAGAATGATCCTCTCCCACCCATTGGTCTGAAGGAGGAGATGAATTAGGACATGAGCAGAAAAGAACTTGGAATTCCCAGAGGGCATAACCTTTTGCACTCCCCTCTCCCTGTTGTTTTCTGAGTCCTGTCCCTGGCTTCGCCGGTTTCCTCTTTGAGAATCACATTCCTTCAGCATCATTCAATTGAAAAAAAAAATTCTGCAGCTGGAAGCGCTGGACACAGGTGGCTCTCAGCCCCGGAGGCTCAGCCTCTGCCCTAAGGAGCACACTTGAAATCATATGCCACACAAGGGAATGGCCCCCATAATGAGCACTCATTCTAATTGGCAAGAACATAAAGCTGCCTCCATCCTGTTGTTCTAATTCTGGGTTCTCTAAAGAGAATTGTACCCAAAAAAAAGGTGACCTTAAAAAAAAATTTAAATGGGAAGTCCAAGGTCCTCCTCCCTCCATCGAGGTCTAGGACAGTGAGCATCCACACACACTAGGCTCTCATACAGCCAGCACATGAAGTAGAATCAAAACCCAGTGCCATTGTCCTTGGCTTCTCAGTCAGCTGACTGCTCTTTGGACTGGAAATGGAGGGGGAGAGGGGAGGGGGAGGGAATTGGGAGGAAGGGAGGAGATGGAAATTTTTAATAATNTAATAATAATAATAATAATAATAATAATAATAAAATAAATCTAAAAAAGAAAAAAGAAAAAAATTTAAATGGGAAAGAAGTATACAGCAATTGCTGAAAACCAATCCACTCTCTTAGACCTTAATAAAGACATAAAATAAAGCCGAACGTCTCAAACCCTGTGTGAGAGGGAAAAGCTAAACCCGCCACAAAGGGGCTGTTAAAACTGGCTCATTATTTTGCCTAGGACAAGCTTTACTATCTAAGCATGTCAGTATTTCAGCTTTTCCCCCACTAGATTATTTCAAGCATCATTTATAGGGAACGTATTAAATGCACAGATGGCCCAGCACGTAAGTGGACCAACTCATCACAGCCCTGCTCAGACCCACAGTGCGTAGTATCCCATACTCACCGGGGACTGTTCCAAAACAGAGGTGGAGGGCAGAGAACACACTCTTGTGATTGTTCTTGGCTTTCACTTCCCTGATTGAGCGCTTCAGTCGTGTTGGGCACGTGAGGTTATGAAATGATAACGTGTAAGCACCAAATAAAAGGATCTTTCAAGTACAAAGGATTCCTGGGATTTTTAGGTCACTCCATAAACACAGGGTAAATGTTTACATGCTACATACTTGCTTTAAAAAATGTGTTCATATATGGCCTGATTTAAATTAGTAGAAAATGTGTGCTTCTCGTATTCTTCTCAGCTACATCCTGAACTATTCTTTTGTTCATTCAATCTCCCATCTCCTCTATGGTTCATTTCAACTCTATGGTGGCTGGATGTGAAATGTCCTCCACAGGCTCCTGTCTTTGATCAGTCCCCCAGCCCTGCTGGTGCTGTCTAGGGAGATGGAGGGTCCCTGGATGAAGTGAGTCACTCTGAATGGGCCTTGGAATTGAACTGCCCAACCCTGTTTCCTGTCCTCTGCTTGCAGCGAAGATGGAAGACAGCAGCTGTCACATGGTCCCGCTACCACAGGGCCCAGGGCCCTTCTTCGCCCTTCCTTCAGAACACAAGTCCAAACAAACCCTCCCTCCCTTGGGTTGCTTCTTGTCAGGTATTTGGGCTCATCAATAAGAAAAGCAACAAAAATGAACTTTTTCCGGTGAGCATGTGTTTCAGTTTACCACAAATATTACACCACATTTTGCTTTCAGTGTTGTGGACAGCCTCTGTTTCCAGGGGATGTGCAGGCCTCTGAGAAGCCGCTTCTGTCCCGCCCCCCTTTGTATCCCATTACCCCCACCCCAAGCTGATCCGTATCCTTGTTCGCATTATTCTCTGGAGCTCACGGACAACACTACGTTGTTTTTCCAATTGCAGACTGCGACATGAGACCAACGCAGCGCATTATAACCAGAATTACATTTGTAATGGAAATAAGGAGAACAGCCCAGAAACTGTTAGAGAACATCACACGTAGAGTTATAGTTTGTGAAGTTTTGTTGCAACTGCATACACAGCGTGTCTCTGGGGGTGGGGGATACAATAACATGGGCTTCTTAGGGTATAGTCAAATCAAAATGTTAAACACTGGTGTATATACAATCATCTTTGGTTTTCCCTCTGAGGCTTCACTGGGGAAGCAGGGCTTCATTTCTCATGCGCAATGGTAAGTGATAACTGGCTTCTACACAGTTCTCACTCTACATGAACCAAGCATAACAGGCACTCTCAATTAGAGCCAGTATAGCCCACACTAGCCACACCCCTCCAAGACTGACTTCTCTAAAGACCTAAATGTGGGGTTTTCACTCTTCCAGGGAAATGAGAGGCCGCGATTTACCCTCCAAACAAAGGAGGCCTTTCTGCTGAAAGAGCATAGGACACCACTCTCCCTGCACTGAAACACTTGCATTCAAAGTCATCTGATAGAGGGAAACCCACATTGTTTGATGCTTATGACAATTTAATTTATTTTTCTTTTATTCTTGTTTGAATTACTACAAAACTAGCTTATTTTAAATCAATAATGACAGTTCATGGGATCACAATGATAAACATGGTGACTGTTTTTCCAGGCATACTAAGATTTTTATTGTCTTTTTTCCATTTTTATGTGTGTGGTGCATTGTGTCTGTTTATGCTTTCATGTATGTGGGTACAAATTCAAGCACAATTTCACGTTTTATGTTGGTGCCTGTGGAGGCCTGAGGTTGATGTCAGGAATCAGATTCTACCACTTACTATGGGACAATACTCTTGTACACAGTAAATATTTGTCACTCGTATTGGTTTAATAAAATGCTGATTGGCCAGTAGCCAGGCAGGAAGCACAGGTGAAGCAACCAGACTAAGAGAATTCTGGGAAGAGAAAAGGTAGAGAGTCAATCACCCACCAGACACAGAGGAAGCAAGAGAATGGTGAACTGAGAAAAAGTACCAACCTATGTGACTGAGCATAGATAAGGATTATGGGTTATTTTAAGAGCTAGTTAATAATAAGCCTGAGCTAATAGTCCAAACAGTTTATAAATTAATATAAGCCTCTGTATGCTTCATTTGGGACTGAATGGCTGCAGGACTGGGCAGGACAGAAACTTCTGTCTTCAAGCACTCTCTCACGTATTATGCATTGAGCCAGGTTTCTCATCAGACGCTCACCAGCATGGCTAGTCTCACTAGCCAGCTTGCTCTAGAGGTCTCCAGCTTCAACTTACCAGGGCTCGAATTATAAGACCACCAGGCATTTTCATGAGTTCTAGGGACCCAAATTCTGTTCCCCTTGTGCTTGTGATGGCACTTTAGCCATCACTCCAACTAAGTTTTTTTTTTTAAAGATGTGAGATGAGAAGAGAATATATTCTCTGAGTCTACATATTAAGCATATTTTCGGGAATAGTGCCAGAAGGAGAATGAGCAATGAAACACTCCAGAGCTGAGAGATGACTCTAAGGAATGTAGAGTGGATGATGGGAGATACTTTTGTCAACAATAATAAAGGGGATAGAAGGAGAAAAAAACAAATGAGGCAGAAAAGTAAAGAGATGAGCAAAGGAAGACAATCTTGGAGATGTCACAGGAGATGCAGAGGCAAGTAGCTAGACATCCCATGAATTTGTAAGTCTCCCTTAAGAATTCTCAATCAGTCCACACTGAGGAGCTGCTCAGGGGTCACACAGCTAATCAGTGGTGAAGAGATTCAAACACAAGTCTGATTGCAGAGTTCAGATGCATACCCACTGTGCTGTGAGTGGAGAAAGGACACTGCTTGTCTAACAACGATCTCTTCATCTCTGTGCTGAGACCCTCCTTTCAGACTCAGTCTTATGATTCATTTGTTTAATGTGTGTCTTTGCTCACCAGATCTTTGTGCTTCCTATGGCAGGGAACAGCAAATGGGAGTGTGTTCATCTATTATTTGGTGAAGGAATAGAAAGAGAGAGAGAGAGAGAGAGAGAGAGAGAAGGGAGAGAGTAGAAAGGAAGAAGGGACAGAAAGGAAAAAACAGAAATGAATCAAATGAGCACATGGATGAATAGCCACTCTTGATTCAGCCATGGACTACATTATAACCAGGGACATAATAACTGCATTGATTGTTTTCTTCTAGATCTACATTTTCTCAAGTCTATTTTCCTTTAGAAACTTTATCTGACTAATATCTTACCCAGATTGCAATGAGCAAATGAATTACCTTTATGAGTCATAGTTGATGATGTATGAGGAAGGTCTAGCCATGTTCCCTCTACCCTCAGAGTGTACCCCAAATTCCAACCTGAGAGTGGAAATCAGCATGGGATGAGATGGCTCCCATTTTTAAAGTATGATCGGTGGCCAGATGTGAACTTGGCCAAACCTAGAAACAGGGGAACAAGGGTGGAGATCTGCTCCTGTACACACCTGGCTTCTCGGAAATCAACATCGCAAACCATCACCTGAATAACAAGTTACTTAGAACTGTAATAAAATGTTTGATGTGACTTGAACTTTTCTACTTCACATTAGTAAAAACCCGCAATTTCATTATAGCCATCTGCAAATTAATATTTCCATCGCTTACCAGACATACTCCCAAGGTAGAGTTTGCACAGTCGTTGACATCGAAAGAAGAGACATGAATAAAATTGTTTAAGTTGCTTTTAAAACCCCTGAGCCTAACCCAAGTGGAGTCCCAGCCCTGGGGAAGTAGAGCCAGGAGTAGTCAAGGTCATTCTCCCTTACACAGGGAGTTCAAGGCCAGTGTAAGAAATGTGAGAATGTCTCAAATATAAAAATAAATAAACCCCATAAGCCAAAAGAGTAGCCTTTTCAGGCCACATAAAACTATATTATGTTTGAATCTTATTATTATTTTTCTCCTTTGTTTGTTTTACTATTCCAATATGCATTGTATAGACAGATAACAACTGTAGGAGTAGGTCAATCTTATCATTTGTACTCTGTAAACTACAAAGAAAATTAACAGCAATTGTTCGTTATCTCTCCTTTCTCTGTTATCGGTTTCTGCTCCTTGAAGAGGTTTGAGGATTGCCTTCTGGTAAAACATCCAATCAAGTTAATTACTCAGAGACAGTTTAAAGTTCAAGATGCACAGAACAATTCCGAAGACAAAGGGCACAGCCGCATCCTCCTGGGAACGTCTGTTGATCATGCAAAGCTGGCTGTTAGCGGTAACAAAACAGGGTCTCAAAATAACAACAGAGAAGAGCACAGGTGAGAACACGTCACTCATGGAAGGATCTCCTCAGAGACCCCCTAAATTTACTTCTGAAGCTCTAGGCAACAATAGCCGTCTCTCTCCCCACTTTGTTGCAGAGTTAACTCCAACCACAATAGGGTAGTGTTTGGACTCTAAATTGTTTTCATTAGAAAAAGCTCCAGTTTAACTCTGAGGTAGAATATGCTGTGCATGAGCTGAGTTCCCAGTTCTCTCTCCTACAGGGTCGATCTCAGGCTCCAGGGGCTTTCCCTGGATTCATAGCCATACAGAGACATAATCATAACACAATTTCTCTGTTCATTCCCTCGAGATTTAGGTGGAGCTAGGCTGGTAAAGTACTTGTATTGTTGATAGACCCAATTATGACACTATGGTTTTTTCTTAAGTAACGGAAATTAAACCTTATGCCGGTTCTTTGTTTTTTTTCCTTTGTTTGAGGCATGTGAGTATTTTCGTGCACGTGTGTCTGTACACCACTTACATACCTGCTGCCTGTGAAAGACAGAAGAGAGAGGCAGATCCCCTGGAACTGGAATTAAAGATGACCGTGGGTGGCCACGTGGGGGCTGGGAACCAAACCCAGGTCTTCTGGGAGAGCAGCCAGAAACCTCAAGTGCTGAGCCGTCTCTTCTGGCCCAGATTCTTTAGTTTGTAATGACTATTTCCATGTTAAACATTTAGTTTTTCATTTTATAATGTCCCTTTTAATGCGGACAGGTTGATTCACAGCGCACTGTGTCCGTGTGGGTATGTATGTACCTGGGTGCCATTCACAGAAGCAGCCTAGCCGGAGCTCTGCACAGGCAGCCCGCAGGAGCTGCTGCCAAGGACAGACAGAGAGAAAGAAGAAACGCCTATGGGAAAGACTCTATTCAAGGCGTGCTTGGAACCTGTCACCAGAGAGAGAAGCATGTTTTAGGCAGAGTTTATATCATCAAGGGGTAGAGATGTAAAAATGTGTGAGCTACTATAAGACACGAAAACTGGGACGAAAGACCCTGTCTAGTTTGTGCCCAGTGGCTAATGTCTGCACTGTAACTATAAGCAAATCAAACAACCACGTTTTAGACAAAAATATCATGTGTAACCCGAGCTGGATTTGAACTCACTGTGTAACCAAAGCACAACCCATAATCCTCCTGCCACTCCTTCACAAACGTTTGAAGTACAGTTATAAGCCTCTATGCCTGTCATTCAAATAACAGCTACTTACTTTTTAAATGTAATTTATTTTATCTTATATAATATAGAGGAAGAATATTTGGGAGAAATTATTCAAAACTTCATGTACCCTTTTTACAAAATACCTATTCGTTTACCCTGAATAAACGTGATCTTCACCCTTTAGATCTATGGTGTAAGATACTTTTTCTAATTAAACAAATTTAAAAATGATACAAAGACATCAGAGTCAGTAAGATGGTCTAGTGGCTAAAAAATTAGGGAAAAAATCTAATTTTGTTTTCTTTTGCCATGATAAACACTATAACCAAAGGTGACTTGGGGAGGGAAGGATCTGTTTCAGCTTATAGATTATAGGGCCATCATCAAGGGACAACAAGGCAAGAACTCAGGACAGAAGCTTGAAGCAGAAACCATGTATAAGTTCTGCTTACTGGCTTGTGTCCAGCCTAGCCTTCTTATGCAGCATAGACCCATCTGCCTAGGGACGGCAGCACCCACAGCGGCATGAGCCTCCTCCATCAAGTAGCGATCAAGAAAATATGCTACAGACATTCCCACAGACCAATATAGCAAAGGCAACTCTTCAGTAGTGGCCCCTTCTTCCATGATGTGTCAAAGTTGGCAACCAAGATCAGCCATCAACGAGAAAATCTAAGCAGCCTGAGTTCCACCCCAGATCCCTTGGTCATAGAGGCAACCAGCTCCTGAAATTGTTCCCTGTCCTCCAGTGGGAGCCCTCAAATACACACATACATACATACATACATACATACATACATACATACATACAAGCATACATACATACAAACATACATACATACATACAAGCATACACATACAAACATACATACATACATATATACAAACATACAAACA
>LOEQ01002840.1:196452-216280 GCA_001685075.1 Bramus lutescens | reverse complement strand
TCAGCTGAGTCCCCATGTGCTGAGATTACTGACATGAGCCTCTACTCCCAATTTAAACCTCCTGTTTTGAATATTCTAGTAATTGTTCTTATTTATGAATCTTAACCGAAAAATGTAGGTGTAATTTTCTGTCCAGCCAGTTGCTCCCCAAATAACCAAACAGAGACTTAATATTAATTACAAATGCTTGGCCAATAGCTTAGGCTTGTTTTTAGCTAGCTCTTACAAATTAAATTAATCCCTTGTTGTTCATTTGTGTGCTGTCCCAAGGCTACCTCACCTATGAACTTTCCATGTTGTTTCTTCCATATCTGGCTCACGACTCTCAAATGCCACCCTTCTTCTTCCCATCATCCTTCTAGTCTGGCTCTCCCTCCCAGTCTCTCCCTGCCCAGCTATAAGCCAGTCATCTCTTTATTAACCAATGAGAGTAATGCATATTTACATTGTACAAAGACTGTTCCACAGCACAAAGAGTCTCTGATACGTTATGGAACTTCATTCCACATTGTTTATGTCTTGTGATAATTAATATCCCTTGTATTTGTTCTTTTAGATTTTACTAATTTTAATTATATGTATGTTTGTATATGCACATGTGGGTATGTGCACTGGCATGCAGGCACCTGGGGAAACCAGAAGCCTTGGATGGTCTGGAGTTATTTGGTTATGAGTCACCTAACATGAGTTCTGGGAACCAAGCTCAGTTCCTCTACAAGCATACCACGTGCTCTTAACCTCTGAGCCATCTGTCCACTCCTGGATCTTTAACTCTCATACAGTATTTTAAACTCATTATTAGCGCTGGTTGTGCTCCTAACCTTTCAGTCTTCCTAGTAAGTCCAGTGTTCTTCATAGTCTTTCCCTCCTCCACCACACCTACCTGCTTTAGAGAAGTAACCACACCTATCAGCATTATTGTTGGTTGCACACGAATTCCTAATAATTATGAAAGGATCTATGTACAAATCTAGATCAAGCACCCGTGCTGCCACCCGGGACTGTCTGCTTAGCCACTAGCGTCCCCTAAAGCCAGCTGGAAACAGATGCATTTAAGCCTGTCTGTTGGTATAAGACCAACTCCCCACGTCTAACAGGACAGCCCTCTAGAGCAGTGATTCTCAGCCTTCATAATGCTGCTACCCTTTAATACGGTTCCTCATGTTGTGGTGACCCCAATCATAAAATTATGGTTGCTGCTACTTCATAACTGTAATTTTGCTACTGTTATGGATTGTAAATATCTGATATGCAGGATATCTGATATGTGACCCCCCATGAAAGGGGTCATGACCCACAGGTTGAGAACCACTGCTCTAGACTGTTTCTCTCAAGCCTCACACTCAGTTCTTTGGGGGTTTCTCTAAGATGGTTTAAAAACCTTAGTTCAATTCTTAGTTTTCTGTACAAGTATGCACCTTATTATTTCAAATTACCTTGAGATATATTTTGAATTGTTTGTTTCAGTGGTAGTAGTGGTACGGTATGCATTGTGTGGTGTATGACACACATGTGCCTACTCTGTCACTCTCTACCTTAATCCCTTTCAGACAGGGCCTCTCACTGAATCTAAAGCTATGCTGGTAGCTAGCAAGGCCCAGTGATCTTCCTGTCTGCACAGAAGTGGAATTACAGGTGTGTATACAACCATGCCTGGCTTTTCACGAAGGTGCTAATATCCAAGTTCCAATCTTCATGCTTGTTCACCCATAGGGCCATCTCCCCAGACTGAAATATATATTCTTTTTAATTTTTTTATTTTATATGTATGCGTGCATGTGTGTGTGTTTGTGTGTGTGTGTGTGTGTGTGTGTGTGTGTGTACACTGTGTGCATTCCTGATGCCTACAGAGGCAAGTAAGGATGTCAGATGCCCTGGAATGACAGTAATAAACAGATGTAATTTGTCGTATATGTGCTGGAAACAGAACCCTCTGCAAGAGCAGTAATTGCCCTTATTGGCTGAACCACCTCTCTAGCCCCATAAGATATAATCTTATTATATATATAACAAATGCCGACGTGTTTGCATGTTCCTCAATCATCATTACGTTCTACCCCAACAAGCCTATTGTAAGTTAAAGTATTGTAAGTCAGCCAGGTTTGGTGGTATAGACTGTAATCCCAGCTCCTAGAAGGTAGAGGCAAGAGGATCACAGGTTGAAGGTCAGCTTGAGCTACAGAGTGAGGCCACGTCTCAAAAACCCCAAAAAGAAAAAAAAAGATTATAAGTCAAAACTGCATCGACTCCAGCTTGCGTCCTGAACATCAGCGCATAGCAACACAGGCAGATGTAGCGGCCCTTCTGTTGCCTTGCTGAGCACAGGGCTGACTCGAGCTGCCGCTCACTGCCTCTGCCCAGCATAGAGACAGAGCATGGTCCTGCGTATCACAAGCCAGGGTAGTGTCAAATTTTAAAGCACAGTTTCTACTGAATACTTGACACTTTTGCATCGTTATAAGGTGGACAATCATCAATCAAACTATCGCTAAGTCACGGGCTTTCTGTCTAGATATAGATAATATAGATATAGATATCAATGATATAAATAGGTAGAGGTAATATAGGTAGAACTGATATAAACTAGAGATATACAACTCTCTCCAACCCATATTATGTTTGCTTATTTAAATGAACCCCCTCTTTTCATGATATCTAGGTAACTAATGTATGACATATTGGTGTACCAACTCTTTAGCAACTGAAACTTGTGTTCCCCAAAGTAATGTATTTTCCCTTGGAGAATGATAGTCCATTCAGTATGTGCAAGATTCTTAGAGTTCTGTCCTTATCTTAAATAGCCCATGATGTATCTTCCCCTTTAATTCCTGTACTGTTCTGGCGTCCTGGAGCCTTTTTAAGTCTTAGATTTAAACCTCTCTTCCCCTCAAGGAAAGGCCCATGATTTATTTCTTTATTATCTCTCTCCTCCATTGTTCTGTCCCCTTTTCTTTAGTCGTCCAGGTCCAGGATCTTTGTTTATGATTTCCATTTCACCTGTTTGTGTTTTTAAGCAACTTTCTGCTCCATTTTCAGAAGCAGTCAGCGGGCTTGGAGAGATGGCTCAGCGGTTAAGAGTTGCTCGCATGGAGGACTGGAGTTCAGTTCCCAGGACCCACACTGGGCAGCTCACAACCTCCCATTACTCCAACTCCCAGAAAGCTCGCACCCTCCTCTGGCCTCTGTGAGCACAAACGTGTGTATACTCACACACATACACATAGATAAAAATAAAAGTAAAATCTTTTTTCTAAAGGAAAAAAAAGTCAATGAGGTTCTCAATTTTTCTCATTCTTTAGTGAATTATCATCTTCAATTTTTTTTCCAAGAGTAGTTGTTGGCTGTTGTTTCATTTTGCCGAGAGGGTTTTGTACTGAGTTAGTGCTGCTTTATCTCTTTATTGGTTTTCCTCGAAATTAATCACCACTTTTAGTGACTTGTGTGGGTAGTCTGGGGCATAATAAATGAGTAATTTGCAACTCTAGCCTTATATTAGAGTCATATGTGCAGACTGTAAGATATACTTGTGCTTTACCACATCCCCGGCTATTCTGATCTAATTGGCCTGTGCAGCATCCAGGCAGAGGTATTTTTAGAAGTTCTCATATTCATGTGATGACTGAGGTCTGCAGTCTTACAAGAATGACAGTGACCCCTGCATGCTCGTGGCTCTATTTTCCTACCTCACCCACAGGGACTGTAAGTAGCTCTGAGCTACTGTCATAAGCCAAGCAGCTCCTGCGATCCTATCAGCAGGGAGCAAGCTGCCAAACTGTAGTCAGCTTTGTGCTGTGGGAACTAGAAAAGCTCCATGGGGTTGGTGGGGAAGGGTTGTCTCTCTCCAGACAGTAGAAAATGGATTAACTGGCCCAAGCAGTTGCCATCTGGCTCTGGGAAGAGTTAAACAAGGAAGCTTGTTCCAAGGACCAGAACTACTGCCTCAGAGGAGAAAGTAGAAGCAATTAAGAAAGGCACCCAATGTCAATATCATGCCTGCATACATACCTGCACACACACACATTTTCACACACACGTACAAACAAACATACACATAAATACATATATATTATATTTCCCATTATATACTTCCCCTCATGGCATTGAAGGACTAAATCATAGATACCCTTCAGCCCTCTTCTGAGATGTGGTCACAGCAGGGAGGCCTAGACCATCATTCCAGGTAACTGAGTCCCATGTACCTGCTCTTTCAGAGCTGAGGAATTTTTATCACCAGGGACACACCCTCCAGGATCAATCCACATGCTCGATGAGAATCTTGAGTGGAGGAGGACGCCACAAAGGACTCATATGTGCTTTCAGCACATCCCTTCCAGAATCCCACACTGTAGATGCGACCGTGCATGTCACATGACATGCATAATATTCTTCCCAAATGCGAAGAGAATGTCATCCTCAGCTGAATAGTGAGTTCAAGGCCAGCCTAGGCTACAAGAGATCCCATCTCAAAACAAAGCCTAAAATATAGCAGTTTTTGATTTTCATTGACAAGTAAAAAATGTATAGTCTAGTGTGTAGTGTGATCTTTTAAAATGTGTGTATAAATGTGGAATTGCTAAACCAAGCTATTTAGCATATGTATTATATATGTATTCATATATCATTTTATTGGTATTGTGAGAATCCCTTAAGTCTCCTCTTAGCAATTACCAATAAATCTTTGTCAATGAGCTATGAGTCACTCCTGCCCTAAATCCCAGAATCCAAGGACAGCTTCTGATTTCAAAGTGATATAGCAGCTCTTCAGAATCCCTGATTGCAAATCATTTATGATTTGGAATCAATATTGATGCTTTGTTTATTCAGATTCTCCTTGATTATTGCAAACTTTTCCATTCTTATGTTGGCAGTGCCCACTCTGTGAGACTATGCAGAGAAACTTTCACAGCCATGGTTGAATTCAACATTCATTGTTGCTTGGAATATGTGGTCAGCAAACATTCATTGATTTTTTTTAGATATTTATATTTTCTTGAAGCTCGTGAGAGGGTCCAGTAAACAAAGTATTTGCCACATGGGCATAAGGACTGGGGTTCAGATCTCTGAACCCACATAAAAACCAGGCAGGCATCATGGCTACCTGTGCAGGAAGAGAGGAAACAGGGATCTCTTGGGCAAGCCAGCTATCTAAAGTAGCAGGAATTGGCAAGTTCTAGGCTCAGCCAGGGACCCTGCCCAATGAATAAAACAGAGATTGGTTGAGGAATATGTCCAGTGTCAACTTGAGCTTCCACACAGAGGAACACACACATGCACTAGCAAACCCACACGTACCCCCACACAAATAAGCATTCTGAGGCACACACCACATATATGCATGTACACCCACAAATAATACTGTATTTTCCATCATTTACCTTCTCTTAGTGGAACTGGAGATTGGTCAATACAGTTTACAGCCCAAGGGGGGAACAATCTAACTCTTTTCTTACATGAATTAAATTCCCGTCTCTTTCAAACAGCCTGAGCATCTCTCTCATGGATGATAATAAAGGACAATTAGCGGTAACTGTACGGAGTCATTTTATTGGTGAAGTGTATGCCCCTGTACGCTCTTCGCAGCTCCTTCTTCATATACTCTGTAGGAGTACAGTTTTGTTATTTAAGAAAAGAATTATACTTCGCATTCCCTTGCCAATTATATTTGCAGCCATTTCCAAATTCCCCAGACATTAGAAAAGAGTGAATGGCAGATTAAACCCCAGCACACACGTGCCACATGGGAACTACTCTGTAGCGATTTTACAGAATGTCAACAGCATCGAGGTTGAGTATAATTAGGTATTTCACAAAGCTGACTCTGGGTCTAAAAGCTAATAAAATACTCTGTACACGCCCTTCTACTCACATCCTCCTGAGCTAAGCAATATGAGATTTAAAAATATTACAAACAAAAATGTATTTCACGGAGTGTTTTTACTGGATTTCTGTCTGTTAACATCTCAGTTGAAATCTTAAACGCAACCAAATGGCTGACTTGATTTGTTGACATTTAAAACATCTCTGGCTCTTTGTGATAATTATGGGAAGTGCTAATGGCATTTAAATTTTATTTAGTTATTGGGCTTCTTTAGAGCTAGGTCCAGGATCCAGGGTGCTTTATGAAAGGATTGATAAGCCCCATTATTCAGAAAGCAAGAATCAAAAGGATTCATTTAGCTGTGCATATCTTTGTAGCAACACTTGTGCCTGCACTTGGGAGAAAGAGGTCAGACTTCCACAAAGTGTAATCTAGCTGTCCCTTAAATGCCCTGACACCAAAGACAGCCATGTTGGGGGATTAGCATTTCAACCTGTGAATTTAGCAGGAACATAATCTCATCCACAAAAGGGCAGAGGATGAAAGGATGAATGGTAGATTCAGGCACAAACTCGAAATACAGCTGCTATCTTCGGAGGAGGCTGGATCACCAATTTAAGATGGACTCCTCTGGGTTCATCTGTGGATGGGCAACTTTCAGGCACTCTCAGACGCTGTCTCTCTGGGTAATTTGTGTTGATTTAAAAAAAAAATGCCAGACAGTGGTAGTACATACCTTTAATCCCAGCACCAGGGCTGTAGAAGCAGGCGGATCTCTGTGAGTTCGAGGCCAACATGGTCTACAGAGTGAGTTCCAGGACAGCCAGGGCTACACAGAGAAACCCTGTCTCAAAAAAAAATCTTATTTTGAAGAAGAGACATGAACTACGCAGTGGCTCTCAACCTGTGGGTCGTGACCCCTTAGGCAAACCTCTATCTCCAAAAATATTTACAATTCATAAGTAGCAAAATCAGAGCTATGAAGTAGCGACAAGAATAACTTTTATGGTTGGGGGTGGGGTCACCACATGAGGAACTGTATTAAAGGGCTGCCACATTAAGAAGGTTGAGAACCCCTGGACTGCAGTGTAAAGGCCAGCAAGGAGCCGGGTGGCCAGGTGCAGCCAGTCAAGAGTATGCCTGGGTTCCTTTGTTGCACCTCTGGGTGAGTCCTGAGGGCACTGAGGGTTTTGAGCACTTGGAAACACCCAACACAAGGGAGGAATGGCGAGGAGCCAAGAGAACAGCAAGGAGAAAAGCTGTGAACTATTAGCAGATGCACTTAAAGGTCCCCAGAAATTTCAATTAGCCATAGAGGAAAAAGCCGAACTGATATGAACTTGACCTAATTGCTGGACACATCACTCTTCTAAGACAAATGATTGATTGCTTCAACAAGTTCTGGTGGATATATTTACATATGACATTTACCCAGAAAGGAGAGGGTTAGTACACTAACAAAATCTGGGGGAAAAAAAAAACTATTGAATACCTCCACAAACGACTGTATCTCATACTTCCTAAGCCTGTCTAAACATGAAGCTAGATTCTGTGATAGTAAATACAACTCTGACCCCTCTTTAAATGTGCCCTTTCCGTTCAAGCTTCAATCTAGCCTGGCCGCTGCCTGCAGTGACAGTCGTGAGTGTTTGGAGCTACAGCACTGCCATAGCCCATATATCATCGTGTTCCAAGACTGGAAATAGACCCAAACCCAAACGTGACTTCTTTGTTCATGTGCATTCCACAGCCATTGTTCTAACCAATTATTAGAATTGCAGGGACCTAGATTATCATAGGTAGGGAGTCTGGCGCAGGTGTCTCCAGCCTACAGTGAAGGCCGGGAGAGTCTACACTCTTTCTCGGAAGCTGTTCTGTGGAATGACCCCTGGTCATGTGGCTTAGTAGTGAAATTTTGTTCCTTGAACTGGGGCATTAGCTCTCTTGTCTCCAGCTCTGGAGGGCACCAGTACTTCTTAGCTGGCCACCTCCTTCCTCCATCTTTAAGGAATGACAAGTCTCTCTTACACTGGAATCGCTCTCTTCTTACTTGCTTGTCAGCTATGTGATCCAGATAGAAAAAAAGTTTCCCACTGCACTTTCTTGCATACATGTATGCATGTATAGATGTGTGTATGTGTTTACACATATGTGCGTGGGCATGTGTGTTTGCAAGCGCACATGCCCCCCATGTGTTTGTGGAGGACAGAGGGCAACCTGGGGTGTCATTCCTCAGGAGCCATCCACTTGATAATCTCTGGGACCAGGCTTGTGGGTTAGAACAGGCTGGCTGACTAGCAGCCCCAGAAGTCCCTCTGTCTCTACTTCCCCAGCTCTGGGACAATAAGCATAGACCACCACACATGGCTTTTCAAAAATGCATTCTAGGAATCAAACTTGGATCCTGTGTGCTTTCCCAGGAAGCACTTCACAAACTGAGTTGTCTCCTAAACTAGGTTATTCATTTCTAAGGATAGGTGTGACCAGACCACAAGTTGCTTGTCCCTAATGGAAGTTCCAAAGCTTCTTTTGGCACGAAAGGTGAAGCACTCACAGGTTCCGGGGTCTAGCCTGGATCTGTAAGGTCATTTCCTGCCCCCCATGCCATTGCAGGACCTCAGTATCTATGGAGTAGACATGTTCTGGCTCTCGACTTTCCTTCCTCACAAGTATGCACAGAAAATTGGCAGGGAATACAAGAGCACTGCTTCCCCTGCACTGGCCTAGAGCGGTGTACCTGACACTCTGTTCTTCAAAGATCAACTAAACCATGTCCACTGCAGATCCTCCAGAGGGATCACTTCTGCTCCCTTTTCTACCCCGTACTTCAGATCCCAGAATTCAGCTTCTCCTGGACCATTAGTCTTACCAGAAAATCAAAGATGAAAAAAAAATAGTAATAACTCTTGGTGTTGATTACTTCGAGGAAAAGTACTTCAAAACATCTTTGATTAAGGCATATATACATATATGCATAAAATATATGCATAATACATACACACTAGGGCTGTTGAGATGGCTCAGCAGGTAAAGGGGCTTGCTGCCAAACGTGATGATCAGAGTTTGGTCCCTAGGACCCATGTGGTAGGAGAGAACTGATTCCTGCAAGCTGTCCCTCTGGCCTCTGCACTCACACAGTGACATGTATGTGCAAGCACACACACACACACACACACGTATTTATATACATATAGATATATAGATATGTAATTTAAATTTTAAATGTTTAAAACCTGCTTTAATGGATAGAATAAATCCATGAATATGAAAGAGTAGGGGGAACGAAAGGGCCCTCTTTAAAGCTAGAGAGACATTATTTAGCCAAATTAATCATTTATCTTCTATCACCTGAACTGCTATTAAAACCCTAGGTCACGCTTGGACTCCACAGTCAGAAGGAAAGCTAATGGACGCCCTTTCTTACGTCTGAAATCTTTGTAGGGACAAATGCAAATGAACGAGGCCATTCAGTTAAAGAAAAAGGGTCCAGCATGTAACCGTTTACGGCGGAGCAATCTGCATATGGCGAAGGGCATGTAGAGGGGGCAAGTGCCTCATCTCCATGATTGCAACCTCATTTTCCCAGTGCTTGAGGCTTTGCCCGCATCTGCTCCATATGGAGCTATTTAACCTGCCACCTTGAGAACTGTTTAAAAGAAGACGTTCCCACGGCTGGCTGAGGGTGCCCTCCTGTCACCGCCACGCCTGTTCCTTCCCTTCTGGATTCTGTTTCCTCCCTGGTGCTTGTTATTTAGCATATTATGTTTAAGGTCATTTATTTGTTTACAAATAAAAATACTCCCGTTGAATCTGTGCCTAAATTTGATGCCCGTACCGACAAAGGAAAGCAGTCTCCCCTCTCACCCGGCTCCCACCTGACCCTGCACTTTGCTCTTTGACACTGCGCCAGTGCCATAGGTCCTCCAATCAAGAATATAATGATGATGACACACTAGAGCCAAAATAGGAGCAATGACACTTATTTTGAAGGAATGATTATTTTTAAAAGGTTTTATTTTAATCATTTTCTTTCTTTTACCTCTAGGGGTGAGGGTGGAATGTTTGTTTGTTTGCTTTTTGTTTTGTTTTGTTTGGTTTGGTCTACATTTCTTCTGTTGCTTGGTTCAATTTTCTATCCCCTCGGGTGAATTAAACCTAACAACAGCTGAAACAGAACAGTCACAAGAAAGTGACTCAAGCCATCTCACATCTGCAATACTGAGGAGGTCAAGGAGGATTCTTGTGAGTTCTGGGCCTGCTTGAGTTACAGTGTGAGACACTATCTAAATAATTATATATAATCCAGGGACCTGGAGATGGTTCACATGTAAAATGCTTGCTATGTAGGCATGAGTTGAGTCTGGATCTCTAGAATCCATGCAAAGCCCAGCATGGTGGCATGTTGTACTTCCTGTACTGAGGAGGTAGAGGCAGGATGATCCAGGGCCTGCTGGCCACCCAGTCTAGCCCCATCAGCAAGCTCCAGGTTCGGGGGAAGACTCCTCCCGCAAAGGTAAAGTTGAAGGTGTATTTACTTACAGGGAGCATCGGTGAGGGGCTACCTGCAGGAGCATGGGTGACCCCAAAGCTGTCATTCTGGAAAGCCTCCACCTAGCATGGATGATGGTGTTGCCATAATCAAGTACATGGTGCTTCTTTGCAATTAGCCTTTGCCAGTCTAGTATCTCCCAAGACCCCACAGTATGCAATTAGACTAGAATTGCATACAAATAGATGCGATGAACAATTGGAATCTCAGGTGATAATCCATTCACACACACATACACACAGTCACACACACACACACACATTTTCTATGAGGAAATGTCAATAGTCAAGAGGTCTGATTCTAATAGACTGTTGCATGCAGGTACAGCCCATCTGACTGAGATGGTGGCTATTTTACTTGAAGGATTGAGTTCTGCAACAACCCATGATATTGATCTCTGGCCTATGCACCATGCTCTAGAAACAACATGCACATATCACATCACATCACACACATGCACACACACACACACACGCATAATAATAATAGTAGGAGTAGCAATAACAATAATATTCCATGTGTTCTTTTCTCAGCCATACAGAGTCGTAATCCTACTAGAACAGTTCCTGTGGGAGTAGGAAATCACCTCTAACAAAGACAGTGAATTAAAGTTTGTTTGCAATGTTCAGCATCAAATAGAAGCCATAAACCAAAAAAGTAAAAACCTCTAAACCTGTTCTGGAGCCCAGGAGCCATGACCTTCCCTTCCAGAGGTACCAGAGGCACCAGAAGCTCTGGCCTAAGTGAGTCCTAAAAGCTTTCAGAAGCCCCCCACCATTTATCCACATAATAAACCTTCTCTAGCAGAGGGAAATAAGCTTCCATCCAACTAAAATGTTCTACAATTTCAGAATTTTAATGTAAAAAAATTTTAAATTACACTTACAATTGAGAATATAAATTTTTAGATTATAATTAAAAAACATAATGACCAGCCCTCTGGCGATCTAAAACCTGCTTGGAATTTGGGAGCTTACTGAGTGGACCCTCGCCTCATCCAGGAACAGGTTGGCTTTTTCTGTTTCAGATGGTGTCTGGAAGTCTACCCAACACCTGCATTTCAAGAACAAAGGGCATGGCTGATGAGGCAAGTCTTATTTCAGCCTATCACTCAGCCCACAGATGAAAGCGAGGCCTGCGAGCTCCTTCCCAGATAGCCTCTGGAATGAATATTTAACTTGCTTCCACCATCATTTGCTGAACACCCAACCATGTACCCACGATGTGATGGCTGCTACCACCACAATGAGAAACTAGACTGTGGTCCTACGCTTAAGAATAACCTGACCATGATCATTAGAACACATTATTAAAATACTACTTGCAATAAAACTCACAAGTATCGTGCTAGCATGAGAAATGTAAGGCTCAGGCAAACTTAATTTGGCTACAATGGCCGCATTTCCAGGGAGATCATTCCTGTGTGCTGGCATTGTGCAGCAAGAGAAGATAAAAATTAACTGCCTCTGAAAATGCAAACAGGACCCAAGCTTTTGTGCTAGATAAAGACATCAATTTGTCCACTCTCCATACGTACGGTAAAGAATCATGATGGAATGTAAAAGGAAATAAAAGTTAATGGTTTTAGAATGAAGCTGCATGATGCAAGTGCTCTATTGGGGATGAACAGAAGAGGAGCCGGTGAGAGGGCTCGGTGAGATGAAGGTCAGTCCCCAGTCCATTTGGCAGAATCAATACAGTGCCTTGGACTTGCAAGAGGTCTCATAAGTCATAGATTGACTAGGCCATGTATCAACTTCCACCCTGCATTGCCTTTAATGTGTCTCATCAACAGGCTTTGCTGGAAAAAAAAATCTGTGATCAGAATCTGCAATTGAGTGGGACCCTGCCCACCCATAGCCTCACAGGGAAGGGGTGTGGATGACTAGCAGAATGGAGGGGTCATCACTTTCAGAAGACCACGTGTCAATCCCAGAATTGAAACCGCCGTCAGAGGCTTTCTATGAACATCCATTTCAATGATGAGCATTGTCTCGATAAAAATCAGCATCGCACACATCAGAGAGGCCAGAGATTCCTTCTGGCGTGGCTTAGCTCGTGGACAAACACTCAAAGAAACAGAGGGGAAAACAATCAATAGGTACTAAGAAATGTCATCCAAGTGTCAGGTACATCCTGAAGCAGGTGATCTTCCAAACGCCTTAAGCATTATAGTCAAAAAGCCCACTCTCCCTGGATCTGTCCTTCCAGGGCAGACAGACAATGAGAAGTAAGTTTAAGTATGCCTGGTGCTGTTTGAGGGAGGACCATGAGTCCCAGTAAGCAAGACAAAGCAGAGCAGACACACTAGGGTTACCTTTGAAGAAAGGGTGCGCATCAGGCTTTCTGCACCAGAAAGGGTTTGCTTACTCTTTGAGCAACAGTCAAAAGACAACACTCAGAGTAGGGAAGCTTGAAAACCCATTCCAGATCCCTGCTTCCACTGGACAACTGACAGAATGAACCGGAAAATTTAAACTCTCACTTTGACAGTAAGATAACCCTTTGTAGTGTACACTATATCAGTAAATTATTGTGTGTTATTTGGGACCACTGAGTTGATGGTTATGAAAGCAAATCTGACCCAAATCTATTTCAGACCCAAGCATGTTTGTCTCAGAGTGTCCTCCAAGGGCCTTTGTCTGGAGATGGCTTGCCTCTACCCCTCAACTCCATAGAAAGAAAGAGAATAAAGAGATGAGCAAAATAGTTCCAGTAAAAAAAGTCATGTCCTTGAGAACAGCTGGAAGGTAAATCATTTCCAATCTATATAGATATCATTTATCCCATGATATGAGTACCGACAATGAGAAAAAGAAGCCAAAAGTACAGCCATGGGAAGCTCATCCTTGGAGGAAAATCTCAATTGTGAACTCCAGCTGATTGCCTCCCTTCCCCAGCTGGTCTCTCCTGGATGCTGTGAGGGTCTGGTTTCCTGGTGTTACCATTCTGAAATCATTTGTTCTTACCAAAGGGGATGCTGTGCTCTACCTGGGACACGCTCCACTGTAAACTCCAGCCAGCTGCCTCAGCTTCTCCACCTGGTTTCTGCTGAATGTTTGTAAGACCCTGATTCAATGATGTTTTGCAATCTGCCCATCTATCACCTGGTATTTTTTATTTTACTCTGGCTTGCTATGGTACTTAATAAACTCACTCATTCAATACCAAAAGCACAACTGTCCTAGATCATTCCCCAGACCATGCAGAGTATCTTTGATTTTGCCACCTTAGGTACATTAACTACTTCCATCCCCATACTCCTCATGAGACGTGCTTGGTAACATCTGTGTTTTTCACAGTAGAAGACCGCAACAGCAAAGTTCCTACTGTAAAGAGTGAAGTTAGGATTTGAATCCAGATATCCTAGCTCTGTGTTCTAAACTACAAATGCACAGCCCCTTCCAACAAAGTTCTGCAAGGCCCTGCCTTGATAGTCTTCCTGGTGGCCAATCATAGCCCTGCCTTGATAGTCTTCCTGGTGACCAATCATAGCCCTGCCTTGATAGTCTTCCTGGTGGCCAATCATAGCCCTGCCTTGATAGTCTTCCTGGTGGCCAACCATGGCCCTACCTTGATAGGCTACCTGATATCTCCATTTACATAGCAGATGGGCCAAATGAAATTAATGCATTCAGAATTAATTGTAAAACATCCTTCGACGCACCCTGCCTTCCTCTTGTTTTCCACCTCAGCACACCTGCACTTCATGCAGGCTTCCAGAACTATCTTTATAAATAGCTCTGCGTTCACAAGGTTTCACAAGTTCCCAAAGTGAAGCTTTGATCTATCTGTCGGCTTCACATCTGTGATAGTTCCTCTTCCTGCTGCTGTGATAGGATAACCCTGATTTAAAAAAAAAAAACTCAAGGAGAGATTTTGCCCTTGAACCTGTGGTTCAAGGTTACAGAACACTGTGTCAGGAAAGTCACAGCAGCAGGAGCTGGTCACCGTGTAAGGAAAAGGTCTTGGCCAAGGAAAACAGAATGGTGGACATAAGCATTCAACTCACTTCCTCCGTTTGATGCCCAGGAAATGGTCCCACCTACAGTGAATTAACCTAATCAAGCTAATCCCTCACAGAGACTCCCAAAGTAACAAATGAGAATAAACGTCATGATATCCTTCATCTGATCTGTTGGCAATTTCTCCACAGAACTGCCCAAATCCAGCACCTTCCATAGTATCCAGATCCAGGCAACCACTGGGGCTGTGTCAGGACCTGAATCCTTCTAGCTCATCCCCTCCTTTCTCTTTCCATCAATTCTCCCTGTAGCCAATTAGACTGATCTTTTTTAAAATATAAAGCGAATCACCTTATGCTGGAACCAAACCAATAGGATAGCTTTGGTATTAGTCAAGGATCTTCGACAAACATAACCAGCAGATTAGAGAAACAAAGATCTACTTCAAGAAACTGGCTCATAGCATTATGGAGGCAGGCACCTTCAAAATCTGTAGAACAGACCAAAGGCTGCCGATGTTGGCAACTATTATTCCAAAGACTGGAAACTAAGGCAAGCTTTCCAGACTACAGTCTTCAAGCCTTCCTGTTTCAAGGACCCCTCTCTGTTCTCTAAGGGCCTTCGACTGAGTGGATGAGGTACGCGTACATTAAAGAAGAGAGTCTGCTTTACTCCAAGTCTATTGACTTCCACGCAAACGATACCTGAAAAACGAACGCATCCACAGCACCAAGACCACATGTGACCCAACACCCAGCACCAGACACCAGCCAAATTTATTTGTGATTAACCCTCATGGCTTCCCCTTACAATGAGAACAAAGCCTGCGGCCAGCAGGCTCCTCTGCTCTCACATCCTGTGTTCTCTGGAAACCCTGCAGACAGGCTCCTCTAATCGGCCACCAGAAATAAGGCTTGTTTTGCTTTCCTTTGCCCTGAACAGCCCCAGACCTCCACATGGCTGCCTTCATTATTTTGTTTAGATCTTGGTTCCAATGTCCCCTTCTCAGAGAAGCCTTTCTTCACCAGCTTATTCCAAAGAGATCAGCAACCCATGTCTTTCTGTGTGTCTGTCTCTCTGTCTCCCTTCATATGGCTCATGCAAAGATGTTATTCTTTGTGTATTGTACACACACATGCTCTCTCTCTCTCATCACACACACACATGCATGCTTGCACACATGCACACAGTGCTGAGGGAAGTCAGAACTTGCTTTTCTGCTTTGGGTTTTGAGACAGAATCTCAAAACAGAATCTCAAGTACCCAGAGGTTGACCTTGCTCTTTCTATGCAGCTGAGGGAGTCCTTGAACTCTTGATCCTCCCGTCTCTACCTCCCAAACTCTGGGATTAAAGGCACTCACCACCACTCCTGGCTCTTCAGCTCTAGATTTATTTTTTACCTCACAGAATCAGGCCACTTTATAGGTGCTGAGTGAAGAAGGCCTTCAGAAGGACCTGATGAGAGCTTCCTTTTTAGTCCTCTGGTAGTAAAGAATTGTAGAAATAGTAAGAAACATTACAGTCACTTTCAAGTACAAGTCACATAAATAAAACCATTACCCATTGGCTGCAACTTATAATGTATGTAACATAGATGTTTGCTTTCTGTTTTGCTTTGTCTGCAACTCTCTCTAATCTTTTCTGTCTGCGATTTTTATTTAATTTGAGACTACAACCCTGAATGTTCTCTGCCTCCTAGGACATTGTAATCAAGCTAACCCATTTAATGAACATACACTATGCTCATTAACCCTTCCAAAAACCTTATAAACTCCTCTCCACAGGACCTTAATTTCCTAACTGTACTGCGGATTCACTTGGCTTCAACACTCGGCCCGCCCTTTGTCTGGAGAGTATGAAGCAGTGTGGCCTCTTACACACTAGACGAGGTTTAGGAAAACTGGTAACGTCAAAATTTAAAAATGTTTATCGTGACTAATAGTGTTGTTTTCAAATAAATTGTTAATCATTCATTTTATAAGAGTGATCTAGAAGAATTTTGAATGTTCTTCAGTCCCAGTCTTCAAATTAGCTAACCAAGAAAAAGAATTAATGCTGTCAGATTCTGTACTGAATCAAAGAAATGTCTCAATGAATTAAAGGAAAACTAATGCAGATTTATAAATGTATAGTTGATGCTTCTGTGTTTGTCTGGGAGGACAATTGCTGGTAATTTTATACAGTATATATCTTTTTTTCTTACATAAAAGAGTTTCTGAAATCTCCATATCTACCGATGGTCATACTAGGCCTTTGCAGAGGCAAAAATCCAACCCAGGATCATCTGGCTCCAAACCCATTGTCCATGTGACCTGGCCTCACATGGGTAGCATCTCCCTCAAGACACTGGGAATTCAACATAGTTCTACATGTGTGCCATACAATTCACAATTGCTGGCTGTCAGGGACACTTTGTCAAGGGTTCTGCTGCCAGTTCACCCTGGAAGAATGGCCAGCACCCAATGATATTCTCAGACTATCTCTGGGCTCTGCCATGAGAGAGATGCTGTAATCTCTGGGCAAGAAACAGTTCCACTTCTCGGGCATCAACAAGCACAGACGCCTGTTTCCTCTGTGAGTAAGACATGGAGGCTCAGTGTTGACTGGAGAGCCACTGATGCTCAAAAAAAGCACCAGGCCTTCTGCTCTTCTGAAATCACCGGAATGCAGTTCGTATGCTCTGGTAATGAAAGTCTCAAACCCAAATCAGGGAAATGGGCGTGTCACTCCTAAAGTAGGCATTTCACTGAGACAAGAAGTGATGTCTGGAGAGAGAACCCTGTCCAGAACTGTCTGAGCGGCATGCACCCACCACAAACTGCTTCCTCTCCAAGCTTTGCTTTGCTTGGTCAGGCTGTGATTGGACAGGGCTTCTAAACAGCCCCTTCCCACTCACCAGGCTAAACTCAGGCACAACCTTCTTTTTCTCTCAGACATGACCTTATTCATCTCATCTCAGAAGAAATTATATTATATTTAAATAAACTTCCTTCTGCACTTAAGAAACAATTAACTCACCTTGTCATTCCCTTTGGGGACCCCCATTTTGTGCCTCCTAACAGTTCCCCACTTCAGATGCAACCCAGTGTTGTTCTGATTTTTACTTCCTTCAGCTTTCCTCGTTTCTTTAAACAGTGGGTACCAAAATAACAAGGCGATGTGAAACTTACAGAAACAATGTGTTTATACAGTTGGCTGCCTTATCTAGAACATAGTGCTCTTCAATTGAAAATCAGAAGTCTGGGCATCCGCTAAGGTACATGGCTAATGCAATATCCATCTAGTTTTGCACATAGGTAGAAGGCTCTAAAATTACTTTAGTTAGATCCAAACTCTTTTATATGAATGCATTTTGCTTCATCTCTGTCTCAGTTAGGGTTACCTTTGCTGTGAATAAACACCCCAAGCCAAAGCAACTTGCGAAGGAAAGGATTTATTTGGCTTGCATATCCCAAGTCACAGTCCACCAAGAAAACTAAGTAAAACTTCTGCCAAGGCAGGAACTCAAACTGGGTAGCAATCTGGAGGCAGGAGCTGATGCAGAGGCTAGGGGCAAGCTGCTTACTGGTTTACTCCCTGTGGCTTGTCTTCTTATAGAACTCAAGACCACCAGGCCAGTGCTGGTCCCGCCCACATCAATCACTAATTAATAAAATAGTGACTTCCCATGGGAAACCTTACTTACCCTCTCTGAGGAGTGGATGTGGGGGAGGTAGAAGGAGCAGAAGGAGGGAAGGAAGTGGGAACTGGGATTGGTATGTAAAATGAGAAAAGACTGTTTTTTAAAAAATAGTTAATCGATTAATTAATATTTTAAAAAAGAAAATGTCTTACAGGCCTGCCTACAACCCGATCTTATGGAGGCATTTTCTCAATTGAGATCCCCTCTTCTAGATGACTCCAGCTTATGTCATGTTAATATAAAACTATCTGTCACAATCTATGTGGAAACTAAAAGAATCTTCAATTAAAATTACTATCTGTTTATTAAAATACAAAAAATAAAAACCTCATCACAACATTAAGAATTCTTTCCAAAAAAATTTTTAAAAAAAGAATTCTTTAATAGCCAGGTGGTGGTGGCGCACGCCTTTAATCTCAGCAGTCATTAGGCAGAAGCAGGCTGATCTCTGTGAGTTTGAGGCCAACCTTGTCTATCTACATAGTGAGTTCCAGAACAGCCAGGGCAGCACAGAGAAACCCTGCCGGAAAAAAAAAAAAAGAATTCTTTCATGTAACAGCCTGGTATGGCAAAATACATCTGCAATCTCAACACTCAGAAACAGGAAGATTGTGATTTCAAGGCCAGCCAGGGCCACACATCAAGATCTAGAGAGATGACTCAGTAGTTAGGAACACCAGATGCTCTTCCAGAAGACCCAGGTTCAATTCCCAGCACCCACATGGCAGCTCACAGTCATCTGTAATTCCAGTTTCAGAGGATCTGACTCCCTCTCTGGCCTCCATGAGCACCAGGCACACACTTGGTGCATAGACATACATGCAGGCGAAACACCCATGTGCATAAAAATTATTTATTTGTTTATTACTTATTTTAAAAGATCTGTTCTCAAAAAGATAAAGACTCATTTGATTCAAACACACTAAAACTCTTGAGTCTTTGGAAGTCTAAGTAGATAGACACTATAAAATGTAATTCTTTGAACAAATAAAAAGCATTTCAAACACAGCACCTTTTCTTGTGATATTTGCTTTGTGATTGTTTTATGAGAGCCCTCTCTCAGATTTAGTCTATTTTAATTAAAGTTCAAAAAACCAGAGAGGGTTTTGTTTAAAGTCATGTGTGTGACCTGGAGAAACCTCCCATTTGATCATATTGAAAAATGTGTTTGAACTTCTCCTGAATCTGAGATATTAGCCATTGCCCGCTACCCACACAGGGTCAATAGTAAGAAAATTGATAAAGTATAATTTGCTTCCTGAGTCTATGGTTCCTGTATGGTGGATTCAACCAACCACAGATGGCAAATACCTTGAAAACCTACAATGATCACATCTGTAGTGAGCATGCACAGACTTCTAGTGCTATTATTCACTAAACAATACAGTTTAACAGCTACGTACATAGCCTTGACATTGATTTAGGTGCCACGTTAAGTCTAGAAGTGATTGAATGTATACAGAGGGGGTGTGTATGAGTTATACACAAATATTGTGCAGTTTAACAGCAAGCATGTGGAACTGAGCCCCAGCAGACATACAACACAGACTGCAGTTATGTTTTATCATATCTGATGTTTCTAGATCTTTCCCAGGGCAATATTACCCCACTCTACATGGGAATGGGTTTGTATGTTCAAGTGAAAGGGCAATTAAAAAAAGAATCAGGTCCTGAGTTCAAAGTCAACCAGTGTCTTCACAATGAGTTGATTTGTCTTAAAACTATTTCCAATTGTATGTGCGCATGCGCGCATGCGTGCGTGTGTCTGTGTGTGTGTGTGTGTGTGTGTGTGTGTGTGTGTGTGTGTGTGTGT
>LOEQ01002840.1:175964-194015 GCA_001685075.1 Bramus lutescens | reverse complement strand
TTTTTTTTTTTTTTGCTCTGCTTTGCTTTGCTTTGTCTCTACAGAAAAGAACACATGTAGGTTATTATTTGGGGAAAATGTTCTACTGTCGTTTATTTTATCACTTGCTTATTTTGGCTCTGTCATATTTCTCCCACATTACTGAGTCTAATTGCTAATTATCCTTCCCTTAAATTTCTTAGGATTAATTTAAAACAAAGTTGATATCTCATTCGCTTTGACTTGGTGCACTTTATTTTGTATAGCAAATATTTAGTCCATTGGTAAGTATTATATGCAATATAAATCAAATTGTCGTTACAAACTGGGACAATGCACAAGTCCATTGTCTTAAGAAGATTGCTTGGGATTATTTATTCTCCAGTCTTTTGTGAAAGGGTATTATTCACCTTTCTCAAAGTCATCAGCAGTGAGATTTTAAGATATTCTTAAATATCCTGGATTTTTGGTAAGCATTTCTACCTCTCATCTTGAAATGAAAATATCTTGCTTTTAATCTGTAAATAATCTTAATCAATTCCTCCAATTAAAAGGTCATTTCACCAAATTGCTTTGTCTTGTTCGCTCTAATTTATCTCATTTTTTCATCTGTTATTAAAAGTAATTTAATGCAAGCACAAGGAAATGTAAGATGTTTTAACCAATTATTTTGTGATCAATAGCACCAGCAGGGTAGACATAGCACAGGAGTTGTTCACTTTAATAAGTGAAACAATCCATTGAATTATAATATACCAAAGCCAACAAATGAAAGATGTATTGAAAACTGACAAAAATAGGAAAAACAAGAAAAATACACAGAATAAGGATGTTATTTGATGAGCTCCCACTAGTGAGCATGCCCATGTGAGCACCATACATATGTAGAGCAGTGTCAGCCCTCCCCACTCCCAGCCAGGTGCTGCGGATTCCTACCTACCCTGACTACAATAAGCATTTTCTTGGCTCCTAAAATTACATGTTGGCTCATCTGTTGCTGATTTTGCTTAATGTATGGTTTTACCTGGAACGGTGAAATCTTCAGGCAATTTGATTTGGAGCCACTTAGGTGACTGGTGAGACACCTTGGGCTGTATCTGTAAGGATAGTTGTGGGGAGGATTAATTCACAGGGAAAGACGCACTCTGAATGCAGGTTATATGGCACTGCAAGCTTGGACCTCACACAATATAGAAGAGAAAGCCAGCTAAATACCAGCGATGCCCTTTTCCCTGGTTCTGGCCTGCAGAAAAACACAGGACAGCCCGTCTCCACCAGACACTCCCACGACCACAGCATGCTGGCCAAGCAATGGGGCTGACCCTGGGGCCCTTTCTCGCTTGTTTCCAACAGGAATGTTGGCCATGGCAATCAAACAGTGACTAAATCACCTGGTACTTTGTTGTTTTGTTTTGTTTCATCTGGTGATTGAACCCAGTACCTTGAGCATGTTAGGTGAATGCTCTACCACTGAGCTGTATCCTCAGTCTCTTCCTCTGGCTTCTTTTACTCAATATTATCTTTGGTATGTCAGTTCCTAATGTTGGCTACAATAGTTTGCTCATCCTCATTATTTTAGGATATGAGCATATTTTTAATTTTTTAACATTTATTTATTCTGTATGTGTGGGTATGATGTGTGGGTATGTATGTAGTTATATGTGCCACAGAACACATGTGGAAGTCAGATTCTAACTTGAAGGAGCTGGTTCTCTTCTACCACCTTATGAATCCCAGAGACCAACTCAGGTCATCAAGCTTGGTGGCAAGAATCTTCACCTGCTGAAACATCTTGGGAGACAATGGGTGACTTCTCTTGGAAAATATTAAAATTTCCACTGCTCTGAGCACTCAGTTGGTTATATACCTAATAAGGAAACTGTTAGGCTAGAGAGTTCGCACACACACCACATAGTCTCCAAAGTGGTCATACCCATTTATGCTCCTCCACAATGTGTTAGTTACTCTTTAATTGCTGGACCAAGCACTAGTAAAGCACCAGGACCAAGGCAACATACAGAATAGCAGTTCTCAATATGCAGGTCATGACCCCTTTGGGGTCACATATAAGATATCCTGCATATCAGATATTTACAATTCATAACAGTAGCAAAATTACAGTTATGAGGTAGCAACAACAATAATTCTATGGCTGGAGTCACCACAACATGAGGAGCTGTATTAAAGGGTAGCAGCATTAGGAAGGCTGAGAACCACTGATAGAGAAGAAGGAGTTTATTTTGGCTTATGGTTGCAGAGTGTTGAAGTCCATCAAGGAAGAGCAAAGGCATAGAGGCAGAAGCAAGAGTGTAAGGGCAAGTGTGAAGCTGAGAGGGACGATTGACAATGGTGGGGTTCTTTAAAACCTCAAAGCCCACACCTAGTGACACACTTCTTCCATCAAGGCCACACCTCCCAGGCCTCCACAAGCAGTGCAACTAACTGGGGACCAAACCTCCAAATGTCCAAAACTATGGAGGACATCTTGTTCAAACCACCTCAGCATTGTAGATGAACACAATAAAGTAGTCCAACACTAGCTCAGAATTGATTATAATAAAGGGTTCTTTATTTAGGGGTAGGTAGACTCACAGATCAACAGTTCTCGGCACAAGCGGGAAACAGGAACAGAATCCAGCAGCCGAAAGAGAGAGAGCAGGTGAGTAACTGCGCAAGCTTGCATCTGCATTTCTAGTACAAGAGATATCACCCAAGTGGGCTGGTATCTGAAAGGCTATTGGCTGAAGGAGTTCCCACAGCACACCACATTACCAATTTCCTAGTCAGAGTTAAAATGATTGGTATTTTGCCCTTTAGGTACTCTAGTATATGCCCCAAGATCTAATCTTATTTCTTTCTTTAAAACATTTACAAGAAAACTCAAGTGGTGTTGCAAAGAAATAAAATGTTTGATATGATAATGCAAAGAACATTTTAGTGAATAGCACACAAAGAGGGGTTTAAATGTTGAAGTGCCTATGACTGTACTCCAGAACATCTTAGCAAATAAAATATCATGGACAAAAGGCCTAGCACATAAGAGGCCCTTGGTTTCATCCCTGGCACTACATATATCAGGCAGGGTAGTGTATGCCTGTAAACCCCTGGAGAGAGGAGGATCCTAAATTCAAGGTTATCCTAGACTACATATAAAAAAAGTTAAAGACTTGCCTAGGATACAGGAGAGCCTGGATTTGGGAGGAAGGTGCACCTTGTGTCACGGTCACCCCCTAAGTCCCTGCACATATGCATTTCTAATTGGCCTTCTCATTTAAGAGTGAAAAGAGTCCTAATGAGATGGTTAGTTTTAGGTGTCAACTTGAAGTAAAAGAT
Source organism: Bramus lutescens (assembly GCA_001685075.1). Lineage (NCBI taxonomy): Eukaryota > Metazoa > Chordata > Mammalia > Rodentia > Cricetidae > Bramus > Bramus lutescens. Next base: position 190,703 of record LOEQ01002840.1, on the reverse strand, counting down.
GTGGCGTAAGTATTAACCAGATGCTGGTTAAATGTTATTTCTGGGTATACAATAACAATGTTTCTGAAAGAAATTCATATTGAAGCCGTAGACTAAGAAGAGTGCTCTCACCATAGTGAGTGGGCATCAATCAGTGTATGTGCCGTGCTGTCCTCTGAAGCTGAGCCATCATCGCCTCCTGCCACCCAACATCAGCAACGTTGGTACTCAGACCTTTAGATTATGACTGGAGCTTTATGCTTTATTACAGCTGCCCTGGGTACCAACTTGCAGATGGCATATCACAGCACTACCCAGGCTCCTCAGTGTGCTCTCTCTCTCACACCCCAGTGTGTGTGTGTGTGTGTGTGTGTGTGTGTGTGTGTGTGTGTGTGTAAGAGGGCACTGAATCGAATCCCCTGGAGCTGAAATTACAAGTAGGTGATTGTGAACAGCCTGACATGGGTACTGGTAACCAACTTGGATCCAGTAAGCTATCTTTCCAGCCCAAGTGCACTAGTTTGCTTCCTATTGCTGAATAAAACCTTTGACCTAAAGCATCTTGGGAAGGGAAGGGCTTATTTCAGCTTACACTTTATCGTCTATCACCTAAGGAAACCAGGGAAGGAGTTCAAGGTAGGAACAAGAGAAGAGAGACCAAGGAGGAGAGCTGCTTACTGACTTTTCCTCCGTGGCTTACTCAGCGTGCTCCTTTATACACCTCAGGGCCACCTTCCTAGGGGTGGCACCACCCACATCATTCATGAACCAAGCAAATGCCCCCAGATTCTTGCTTGCAGGCCAACCTGATGAAAACATTTTTTCAGTCAAGGTTCTGTCTTCCAAGATGACTCTAACTTGTGTCAAGCTGATAAAAACTAACCAGCACACCAAAGCATATATTTTAGAACAAAATCTTTATGCTTTGAAAAGCAAATAAGCACTGTAAACAAGTGGCCTTATAATTAAAAGTCCAGAATGACAAAGGTGATTGACAAGAACAGAAGCAGCCATTTCTGTTACACTCAGAGTCAGTCCTCCAGTTGGAGGAGGACAGACCATGATAATAACAAGACTCTTCTCACAGTGCAAAGGCCCAGGAAATATTTTCAACAAAATCATAGAAGAAAAAGAAGGAGACACCTATAAAGATGCAAGAAGCTTACAGAACACCAAATAGATTGGACTAGAAAAGAAATTCCCTTTACCACATAGCAATCAAAATACTAAACATAAAGAACAAAGAAAAATATTAAAAGCATCAAGGGGAAAAGAGCAAATACATACAAAGGCAGACTTATTAGAATCACACCCATCTTCTAATAGAGACTCTGCAAGCCAGATGTGGACAGATGTGCTGTCTACAAGAGACTAGACAGATGTGCTGCAGACTCTAAGAGAGTCCAATCCAGACTACTATTCCCAGCAAAATTCTCAACCACCATAGATGGAGAAAATAAGATACTCCATGATAAAGTAAAATTTGAACAATATCTAGCTACAAATCCAGCCCAGCAGGAGGTACTAGAAGGAAAGCTACCACTCAAATGGGTTAACTATATCCATGAAAAGACAGTAAATAAATAATCCCACACTAGCAAAACTAAAAGAAGAAAAACACACACATACAGACACAGGCACCGCCCAATACAACAACAACAAATAGCAGGAATCAACAGTCATTGGTCATTGATATCTCTCAATGTAAATGGACTCAATACCCTAATAAAAAGACAAAGACTAACAGGATGAATGAGAAAACAGCATGCATCCTTCTGTTACATTAAATAAACACTCCTCAAAAACAAGGATAGACATTACCTTAGGGTTAAGGGTTGAATAAAGATACTCCAAGAAAATGGATTTAATAAGCAAGCTTGTATAACCATTTTAATATCTAACAAAATAGACTTCAAATCAAAACTAATTAAAAGAAGAAGGATACTACATCCACAAAAATGACATTTGAATTCTTAACATCTATGCCCCAAATGCAAAATCACCCAAGTTTGCAAAAAGAAAACTACTAGCCAGGTGATGATGGTGCACACCTTTAATCCTAGAACTCAGGGAGGCAGAGGCAGGCAGATCTCTGAGTTCAAGGCCAACCTGGACTACACTACAGAGTGAGTTCCAGAGATATTCAGAGAAACCCTGTCTCAGAAAGGAGGGGGAAATCCTACTGTAGCTTAAAACACATATTAACCCTCACACACTGATAGTGGGAGACTTCAATACCCCATTCTCACCAACTGACAGGTCATCCAGTCAGAAACTAAATAGAGAAACACTGGAGCTAACAGACTTTACAAACTAAATAGACCAAAAAGATATTCATACTACATTTCACTCAAACACACACACACACACACACACACACCACACAAATACTTTCTTCTCATCACTTCATGAAACTTTCTCCAAAATTGTCTACATATTCATATACAAAGCAAGTCTCAACATATATTTAAAAATTGAAATAATTTCCTGCATCCTACCAGACCTCCATGGATGAAAGCTGGCTAGCAACACCCACAACAACAATAGAAAGCTTACAAACTCATGGGAATTGAACAGATCTCTACTGAATGGGAAAAAAGAATGGGTCAAGATAGAAATAAGGAAAGAAATGAAGGACCTCCTAGGATTCAATGAAAATGGGTACACAGATACTCAAATTTATAGGGCACAATTGAAAGCAGTGCTAAAAGGGAAGTTCATAGCACTAAGTGCCTACTTAAAAAGATTGGAGATCTCATACTAGCAATTTATGAGTACACCTGAAAGCTCTAAAACGGGGTCCTCAACCTTCCTAACCCTGTAACCCTTTAATCCAGTTCCTCATGCTGTGGTGACCCCAATCATAAAGTTATTTTCATTGCCACTCCAAAACAGTAATTTTGCTACTGTTATGAATCATAATGTAAATATCTGTGTTTTCCAATGGTCTTAAGTGACCCCTGTGAAAGGGACTGATTGGTTGAGAAACATTACTCTAGAACAAAAGGAAATAAGTACACCCAGGAGGCATAAAAGGCAAGAAATGATAAAAGTAAAGACTGAAATCAATAAAATAAGAAAAAAGAGAACAAAACAAACAACCAATGAAACAAAGAGTTGGTTCTTTAAGAAACTCAACAAGATAGACAAACCCTTATCCAAACTAACTAAAAGAGAGAGAGAAGACCAAACTTAACAAAATCAGAAACAAAAGGCAGACATAGCAACAGACACCAAGGAGAATCATAAAGACATACTTTAAAAACTTCTATTCAACAAAATTGGAAAATCTAAAAGAAATGGGTAATTGTTTCATTAGGTACCACTTACCAAAGTTGAATCAAAATCAGATAAACAACTTAAGTAGACCTATAACCCCTAGTGAAATAGAACCAGTCATTAAAATCTCCCAACCAAATAAAAAGCACAGGGACAGACAGTTTTAGCACAGAATTCTACCAGACTTTGAAAAAAGAGTTAATACCAATACTCCTTAAATTGTTCCACAAAATAGAAACAGAAGGAACATTGTTGAATTCATTTTATGAGGCCACAATTACCCTGATACCTAAACTACATAAAAACTCAACAAAGAAAGAGAATTACAAAACAATTTCCTTTATGGACATAGATGGTAAAATACTCAATAAAATAGAATATGTGCAAACCAATTCCAAGAACACATCAAAAAGATCATCCAACATGACCAAGTAGGTTTCATCATAGAGATGCAGGGATAGCTCAATATATGAAAATCAGTCAATTGCAATCAACCACATAGATAAACTGAAAGAAAAAAATCCCATATGATCATCTTATTTGATTTATGAAAGGCCTTTGACAAAATCCAACACCCCTTCATGATAAAAGTCTTAGAGAGATCAGGGATACAAGGGACATACCTAAACATAATAAAGGAAATTTACAGAAGCCTACTACCTCAAATTAAATGGAGAGAAACTCAAAGCAATTCCTCTAAAATCAGTAATAAGATAAGGCTGTCCACTCTCTTCCTTACCTAGTCTATAGTACTTGAAGTTTTAGCTAAAGCAATAAGACAACTGAAAAGAACCAGGGGGCTACAATATGAAACGAAAAAATCAAAATATCATTGTTTGCAGATGATATGAAACTATATCTATTCAACATAGTACTTGAAGTTTTAGCTAGAGCAATAAGATAATTGAAGGAGATCAAGGGAATGCAATATGAAAGGAAAAGGTCTAAATATCTTTATTTGGAGATAGCCCACTGAATCAACTAAGTAGGGAACATACAGGTTGATGGAGAACAAAGTGGCCAGTCAGTACAGGCCCTGCATGTAAAGATGTTTTTTGCCTTTGCTTTGTCATGGTGGGTTGTTGTCTCTTGGAGGTCTGCTCTTTTCTTATGGGAGGCAGAAGGGGAATGGATCCAGAGGGAAGGAGGAAGTGTGGGAGATAACCAGGAGGAGGGAGGGAGGGGAAACTGCGTCAGGATGTATTGCATGAGAGAAGAATCTATTTACAGTAATAAGAATTATTAATAAATTCCACAGAAAGAACAGAATTCTTCAATATAGTACCTCTCCTCAGCGCTCATATTGTTTTTCAAATCACATTGTACTGGACTGGGTTAATCCCAACATAAAATAAATACTTATATGCCCCAAAGTTTCCAACTAGGAAGGCAAAGAAGCTCAGATATCAACACCCAGCATGAGCAGCAATGTGGGTGAATACAGAATTGCTGGAATCAAATTTCCCCCAGCTTTCAACTTGTCTCTATTTTTCTAAAGGACTAAATATGTCCCAGATAGTTGGGAACCTGTTGTTAGACAATGCAGCTGAATTATTAATACTCACAAAGAGAAAGCCATGGGAAGAAAGAGAGAGGCTAGCATACTCTTGGCTGTGGGGAAGGTACTTGCAAACGGCTAAGCTCCATCAAAGAAAAGGAATAGAACGTGAACCATAAATCCTTAAATGTGTGGCTCTCATGCCCTACCTTCAAGGCAGGAGTTATGTTTTATATAACAAATGATTTCTCCATTCTTCTAACTATAGCAGTTTGCATGGCAAAGACTGCACAGAGAATAATGGATGCCTTCTGCTCCCCCCGACTCCTCATCCCCACTGGTACACACCCACATGCAAAATGAGCCTTCCATTTGTGTTTCTCAAATATCAGGCAATTTGCATGCACTGTTAAAAATGTACGGTTATTTTTTTAATTACGTGTAGGTGTGTGTATATATGTCTACATGTCAGTATGTGCACATGAGAGCATGTATCTACATGAGGGTATGTGCACTTGAGTATATGTATCTACATAAGAGTATGTGCATATGAGGGTATGTGCACCTGAGTGTGTGTATCTACATAAGAGTATGTGCACATGAGTGTATATATCTACATGTGGGAATGTGCACATGAGTGCAATTGCTTACAGGTGCAGAAGCTAGAGGCATCAGATTCCCTGAAGCTTCCTGACATGGGTTCTGGAAACCGAACTGGGTCCTCTACATTCTTAAACACCAAGCCATCTCTCCAGAACTGAATGTGCTTTTGGCTGACCTGTTGCTCTGAACATCTTTGGTTCAAGGAATGTTCCTTACTTCCTTCATCCTTGCTCACTACACAGAAAAAAAAGAATATTAATAAAAGCCTGGGCTCAGAAATTTCTAAGCCAGAAAAATTCTGCCCTGGCCACAAGTACATTACCATCAAATCATTGCCCAGCTTGGCTGATGCATGCGTGGGTGCATCAAGTCATGCACCCACCATGCCTCTGCCTGCTTTTTCTCTAAACCTTACACTGACACACAGAAGTCCTTATCCTTCCCACTTAGGAGCACCACATAGTGACACTGGAAATGGGAGTGTCTTCCTGAGCTAGGCAGCCAGGGCGTGGTTTGCCCAAATGTGCAAACAATTAAAAAGTATCCTTCTGTAAGTTTCCTGGCTACCAAGAGACAAGAGCCGCTAGGACTGGAGTGCAAGTCTCCAATCCTCTGCAAATTTAGTGGAGGTCAGCAGAAGAGGCACTAGAGTATCTAGACAGGACTGGGCTAAACATTTGAAATACTTGACTCTCCACAGCCTTTTGGATCTAGGAGGAATCCAAGCTCCACAGAGAGACACTTGATGTGGGAGACAGAGCTATGCTCAGTAAACAGACGATGGTAGCAAAAACCCAGGGGAAATAAAAATATTTACTAGAAGAATCTTAGATGTGGTAAGGAATCTACAATGATATCTGTCCCACCAGCGATACTCCCCCCCTTGCAGCATCTCTACCTTGCTTGTCGAATACAAAGATACCCTGATTACTAGATCCAGATCCCTCAGGTGACAACTGAGCAGTCTAACTAGCATTCAGGGTGGTCCTCTTGAGAGTCTCTTCAAACAACATTGGATTGCCATCTGCCTGCTGCCCCATAAAATGTGCTCCATTCTGCATGACACTTACTCTCCCCCTCTCCCCGTGGTCCAACTGAAGCCTTGTTTCATTTAGGAAGCAACTGTCTACATAACAAATATTTGCTTTTCTATAATTCCTTCCCCTTCTGCACTGCCACAGATTTGTTCAGATGTTATCTCAAAATGGCCTCTGCTGCCTAAGAGTACCTTATCTCTCTACAGGGATTTAAAAAAAAATCTCAAAATGTACTAAATGCAGGATTCTTACAGGTAGTTCAAAAAGCAGAAGGCTGCTGCAGCCAATGAATCCCTGACCCCAAACTCTTGCGATGAACTGTTCTCTGGCCAGCACTGTAAACACCTGGCTTCAATGAGAACACATTTCTCATTGTCCTAGGAATCTACACTAAGAAGCAGCCCTCTGAGGTGGTGATGGGGAAGAAGCTTTTGAAAGGGGAGTGCCTAAAAGCCTATGGCTGAACTTCACCTCCCAGATTTCCCGTACACTGGTTGGTGGTCTCTAGAAAGTCTTTTCTAAGATGTAATCACATTCCCATATATGCTGCAACAAATCATCTCCAAACTTGGCAACTTAACAGAAATTTGTTTTCCAATGGTTCTACGGTTCAAAAACAAAATCAAGGTATCACAGAGCAACACTGCATCCAGTCTGCAGGAGGGTCCACTCCTTACCTTTTCCCAGCATTGGATGGCTGATGATAGATTTCAGTTTATGGCTGCATCACTCTAATCTCTGTCTCCATGGAAACCTGCTTGTTCCTCCTTTCTCTGTCAAATCTCTTGTAGGTATCTTTTGTAAGGAACCTTGTCATTGGGTTTAAAGGCCACTCACGCAGTCCAGGCTAGTCACTATCTAATGGACCTTCACTTAGTTACATCTGCAAAGATCTTCCTTCCAAAGAGTCATATTCACAAGATTCTATAATTAAGATCTGAACCTTTTTGCAGGCCACCACTCAACCTGCAAAGCAGGGATTTCCTAGAGCTAAGGTGAATTCAATTCCCATAAATGCTGCAACAAATCACCCCCAAACTTGGTAACTTAATAGGAGTTTATTCTCCAATGATTCTACAATTCAAACATTCAAAATCACAGTATCATAATTCCCTGAACTTTTTCTCTAAAATGGTGGTTACGAGGCAAGCTCATCACGGAGCTGAAGAATGGCAAAATATAAAGCCACCTGCTGCTCCTGCATTACTGCCTGAAGTGTGTAGCAGGAGTACAGATAAATGTGTTGGGAAAAAGAAATAAACTAAGCCTGCCCTCCAAGATATTTAACACAATAGGAAAAGTCAACATGTCCACAGTATAGGAGATCTGACTAGCAATGAGAGAAGTGTTTTGCTGGCAAGAACAGAACTAAAGAGCATTCGTTCCCTTCCCTTCTGTTTCTTTCTCCCACTTTCTTACTAACCTGTATTCAAACATCTGATATGTACCATAACTAGCCTATTAGCTCATGTTTACACTCTCTTCTTTTAGAACAGTAAAAGGGTCTAGATACCCGTTGCTAACTGTGACCTTATTGGAGTTTCATGAGTTGCAAATTAAAAATACAGATTGTATAAAATACTTGATAAATAGTAAAAAAGACTCTCAAAAGAAATCAAAAGGTATAGGGGTGATAGTATTGTGTCAAGTTCATTTTCTTTAATAATGTGAGTCTGTGGGTAATTCCCTCTAAAGGAGATTACATTGGTTGGGTATGGTGGTGAACATCTGTAAGCCCAGCAATGAGGAAAGAGGATCGCAAGTTCAAGGCAGCCTCGGCTACATAGCAAAACAAAACAAAAGGGGATCTGGGAGGTAGCCCAGGTTAGGTAGTGTCTTCCTGACTTTCATGAAGACCTGCCCTTGATCCCCAGCAGTGACACAGATAAAGAGGACACAAACGTAGATACATACATATATAACACACCATAAATAGGTACAAACTATTTTATATAATGTATAACATGTGCCCTTTATAGATCTCCGGTCATCTTTGTTGCATGTGAGACTGGACATAATCTACCACAAACAGTTGTAATGATTTTGCTTCTGCTTCATGGGAGCCTTCACATCTCCATTTCTCTGTCTCTCTCCATGAGTCTTTGCCTTTATCCAGGCAGAAAGAACATTAAATCACTTTCGCATAGAGCCTTAACTTCTGCCGCCAGCTCAGGGTCAGCAGTCAGGGATAAGATGGGAAAACGTACTGATTAATAGGTCTTTAAAGACCAGTTCAGGGGCTGGAGAGATGGCTCAGCGGTTAAGAGTACTTGTTGCTCTTGCAGAGAACCTAGGCTCAGGCCCCAGAACCCTTATGCTGGCTCATACCATCTGTAATTCCAGTTCCTAGAGATCCAGAACCTCCTTCTGAACCAGGTGTGTATGTGCTACACATACATACATTCAAGCAAAACACACACACACACACACACACACACACACATACATAGTACTTGTTCAGGTTCAGATGTCTTTAAAGAAATACAAATATCTACAATGGCTCCACATCTTCAAAGCTTCACTTTCAATCACTGCTTCTCATCAAATTATACTGCTCTGTTGCTTCCCAATAACAAAGGTCCGTTTTCTTTAGTCTTAGGGTATTTTTGCCTTGGGTTCAATTTGTTATTTGGTTGGAGCTCTTTGGATACCTGACAGACAACCCAAAAACACAGTGAACTTATTATAAATGCGTAGCTGCGGAAAGAAAACAAGGAAATAGGGAAAGAGACGATCTCCTTGAGGGATCCGAGTGAACACATGGTGTATACATTCTGTCTGAGTGAGCAGATGGTAGGAGGCACACAGGAGAAAGCTTCCTTAAACATGCAGGGCTACTTCAATAGGAAAGGCCTCATGGAACGTCAGTGCAGAATTCTCCATAAAGGATGTCTATCCTTCGAGAATTCATCTTTCTAATCCTCAAGGCTTAAAGTTATAAGTTACAGAAGAAAATCTCATTTAGCAAAATGGGAAATATAATGTCTATTAATGCAATAATTTCCTACCTGGTTCCCTACACACACAGAGGACTCCCTACGTGGAAAACATCCTAAGATGGTAGAGAGTGTTATGGCTAGTACTTACTCTCTTAAGTTAAGCAACACCGTACGGCCAGGAAATCAAGTTATTGATTAGCATGGAGTCACATGCAGTTTCACAGACCTGAGAGATTGGGGCTGAGGGCTATAAACTGATCATCTAACAATTTTTCAGTCAAAGAAATGCCTGACTGTATAGGTCCAAGGTATGTGTCCTTTCAAAGAGGTCAGCAGCATGGCCTCACTCACCCCCTGTGCCTCCATGGCAACCTACTCAGAAAGAACGTTGTGGGGAAATTCACCGTCAATGGCAAAACAGTCATTCGAATCCATGAAACTGAAAGTACATGCGTACTGACTTGTACCTTCAAATTTTCAGTCCAGTATTTTCCTACTTCCCTAGTGAACTCCTCCTTCTAGCTTCTCCTTATTTAGATAAGGCCTAGTGTGTAGTCCAGAGTGACCTTGAACTCGTAACCTAAACCAGGCTGAAATCAAGCTGGAAGCAATCCTCCCGCCTCTCCCCTCCCTCGTCAGGAGTGCTGAGCTTACAGGCTCTCACCACCACATGGACTTGCTATGGGATCCTTCTAAAGGCGGAGGCTCAAGAGTGCAAAAGAAAACTCCTGTCTTCAGCAGCCTCAAGTCTACAGAGTTATTTCCAAATGTTTACTAATTTGCATACAAAATATCTCCGAAGAACACTCGTCAACTTCTTTGTTCTTGAACCAAATTAAGAAAAGTTCCAAGAAGATCTGAGTTGTAGGAAGGAAAGGGGGCCAACGATAGTAGCAAAACGGTGGTGGGAAGAGTAAGGATTTCAACAAGTGACAGATGACAACTGGCCAAGCCTTTCAGAGTGCCCTTCTACAGACTGCCAACTTCAGACACAAAGGCAAATGGATTGTCTGGTAGAGACACCCTGGTTTATGGACTTACCAGAGACATTTTTCTCCTGCGGCCTTTCATTCATTTTTAAAACCTCCCCCAAAGGATGCGCAATCATACCACAAGGACACATGCTCAACTATGTTCATAACAGCATTGTTTGTCATACCAGAACCTGGAAACAACCTAAATGCCCTTCAACTAAAGAATAGATAAGGAAAATATGGTACATGTACACAATGGAGTACTACACAGCAGAAAAAAAAACAGTGACATCTTGAAATTTGTGGGCAAATGGATGGATCTAAAAAACATCATATTGCATGAGGTAACCAAGACCCAGAAAGACAAATATAATATATACTCACTCATAAATGGTTTTTAAATATAATGCAAAGAAAAAACAGCCTACAATTCACAATCCCAGAGAACCTAGACAACAAAAAGGACCCCAAGAGAGATACACATGGATCTAATGTACATGGGAAGTAGAAAAAAACAAGATCTCCTGAATAAATTGGGAGCATGGGGACCATGGGAGAGGTTAGAAGGGGAGGGGAGAAGAAAGGAAGGAAGCAGAAAAAAATTAAGCTCAATAAAAGCAATTAAAAAAAAAAGAAAGCCTCCAATAGCCTGTTGTAATTCCCACCCAGTTCCTCAGACTACCTAGAGTGATCTCGGTTCTCCTGACCAAATCCTGACTAATCCAATAAAGAACAATAACAAAAATGATTCTCAGATTGATTGCTTTGACACTTCAATGAAATGGTATATTTGATTTCATCCAAACACTTAGGTTTATAATTAACTTTTCTACTGAATCAGATAATAATGGTCATTTCCAACCAGTCTTCATCTTCTGAAACAACCTAGAATCGGAATTCTATGACTTGATTAGCCAGTGTCCATTTAACCATGGAAGAACTTTGTACTTCATGCAGACTGTTGCTGGATGTTAACCATGATCCCCTAGATAATTTAATATCATCTCCAATTTACAGATGAGGACGCCACAGCTGAGGTACGTAGGATGAGTCACCCTGGGTAACAGAGCCAGGAATGAGAAAGATTTTAAATCAAAGCCAATCCCATCCAAACTTTTTCTGCTTCCCTAATTGGCTTTTCACCATGGTTGGTAAGCCTTGATAGCTTTTGGTGATCAATACACAGTAATCAACATTGCGCATTATTCTGTGACTATAACAACATTCTTAAATCTTTCTCCCAGATGTCATGGCAACCCTCCCAGCAAGTTCCTGGTAAGCATGCATGTGGCATAGGAGATGCATGAACACCATTCAGAGCTGTCTCAAAGGAAGGGGCTCTTCAGAGTCCCAAAGTCTCTAATAATGGTCCTGATTGTGGAGAGTGGATTTACAACAACCACCTCGAAAACACTGTTCTTCCGATAGCATATCACCAAGAGACATGCACCCTGGATTCTCCTGGATCTTCTAGAATGCACAAGTACCGACATCCTTCTTCTGAGGACCACTGCTTCCTTCACCCTGTCTGGAAATTCTGAGGCTTTTACAAAGAACACGTGCCCTTCCTCCTTGGGAACAATGCAACAGCAGAGCTCTCTCTTTGGCAGGCAGCCTACTCAAAATATGCCCATTGGACTTCACAGTAAGAGGCTTGGCATCACCTAGAGGCAGAAGATTGTACCCCTAGCAATCTTCCCTGACAGTTCTTCCGCATGACAAGGCACATGTGCATGCAAGTGAGCTGATCCTTCTCTGGCAGAGTAAACGGCACCTGGAAGTCAGTTTGCAGGGGTGCCAGACAGAAGATATGTGACTGTGAGGTACCTGGGAGGCTGCCACAAAGCAGGCTAGGAAAATCCCCACCTGGGATGCCTGAGATAACATTTAGTCATCTCCTGAGATAATTGGACTCGGAAAGGGATCTACGCTAATAATAGAATCAAGTCAGAAGGTTATCAACCTGTTGAAAGGTTAGGAGTATTTGCCTATTGACTCAAGTGTTCCTCAAGATGGAGAGCCATCAAAGTTCAAATAAATTAATGAAACGCAAGTCTACAAGCAGACTGTGTGTATCCTGTTAAGTAGTTCTAGAAAATCTTTAGCATAAGGTCATCTCTTCAAATAATAGAACATACAGAATTTTTATGAAGAGCCAGAAAAAAAATTCTCAGTAAAAATGAAGAGACTTATCTCCATCACTGAGCTACCACAATAATGATGCTATTATAGAATGGATTTAAAGCAAGAAAATACTTCTTCTAAGAGTTTATTAGTCTATGATCCAACCCATTTTTCAAACACCCTTCCTCTTTAACTACCATGAATTTTCTAATGACAATATTGACTCTTAAACTTATCCACATGTTAACTGAGAGTGGGGTATGCTACCCCTTTTAAACATGTCTGCATGCTAACTGGGAGTGGAGTATGCTACCACTTCTAAGATATTAGTCACGTGCTGTAGCTCCAATTCCAAGGGATCCGACACCCTCTTCTGACCTACTTAGGCACAAGAAACATTTTTGGTACACACACATACATGCAGGAAAAACACACATAAAATTAAGTAAATATATTTTTAAAAAAGATGGAGACTGACTGAGGAAGATACCCAGAGTCAACCTCTGGCCTCTAAATGCTCACACACATGAACACATGTGCACACTTGGGGGGTGAGAAAGAGAAAAACTAATAGAATACAAGTCTGTAACTTTGAGTAGCCTCCAAGGCTAGCACACAAAAGACGATGTAATGTCCATCCTGTCCTCTTGGGATGCTCACTTCAGGGAAGCCAGCCTTTGTATCACATTGACTAACCTGAAACCATCATCCTGGAGAAGGTGAGTAAAGAGCTTCTACCCCACAGCCTTGTTAGCCACCATCTGCAATTCTTAGTCATGTCTGTAAGCTGTCTCGGACACTCTCCCCACCAGGTTCTAGATGAGGCCAATCACAACCAGCACCGATTGCAACCCTATGAGAGGCTTCAAACAAGGCCTACCCAGTTGGGCCTGCTTCAAGATCCTGAAGCATAAAAGCACAGACAAGTCAAATGGTGTTGCCTTGTGCTACTAATTTCTGGGGTGATTTAGTATGCAGCAAAAGGCTCCGGAGCAATCTATGAAAAGCAATTTGATCCCAAATTTCCAAGTAATAATCGCTAATGCCTTTCGCTTTACAATTGATAATTTTCAAAGTACAAGCGTATAAATGTTCTCATTTTATTTTTTACAGATATCACATGAAAAGGTATAATTAGCAAAAAAATCCCTGAGAGGGAGACGAATGTTTAATATCGCAAACAGAACTCAGATTGCTGTCGTCTTAGCACACAATAGATGCTGACTCGGCTGCCTCTCAGATGTGGTGAAACGTTTTAAGTAGCTAAGAATTTCATCTTTTCAAAAGCACCAGACTATAATGGAAACTACAGCATTCATCTTTCATTTGCTGTTTCCAGATTGGCCATCTCCTCATACATTTCTATGTCCTTATGCATTTTAAAAATATATAATAAAGCAATTGGTAGAGTGGCTATATGGCAACCAAGTCTTGTTTTCCTTTTTATTTGTAACCAGGAATATGATTTCCCTGTAATTTGCCTTCAGTATTGCAAGAAGTAGGCCAGGTTTCAGAAACTGAAATAAAACTGAATGTTAACCAAGTGTGGAAACAGATAATTTCATAACCACTCTCTCGACTTCACATCTTAAAACACACACATTGGGAACTGATTGGTTGGGGTCCTCGAAATTTAGAATTTGCTTAATCCTAAAAGTGCTTACCAAATCTGGCATGCTGTCTGGGTGATTCTGAGTTCCCTGTATCAAGTTCTACAATGGATAAGTCAACAAAAGCACAATGACTTTTTTCATCTAAGAGCACTGATGTGCTGCAGAGAAGCATAAAATGTGCTCCCAGTCTTAGCGAAGCCCATAGTCTCCAGATGGGGCTGTGCAGAGGGAAATTTGCATATGTAGGGGCAGCACAATAGTAGGAATAAATTTCCTGGTGTACCTGAGTGTTGGAGAGCTGAAGAGGGAAACCCTTTATAAGTTACAAAACACTGAGCAAATCTAATATAAATGGATGCGTAAATTAAAACAGAATGCTATCATCTTTTAGTGGTTAGGAGGGGTAGAGACATGGCCCAGGGGTTAGGAGAACATACTGCTTTTGCAAAGGGCTGGGATTCAGTTTCCAGCACCAGCATGGGACAGCTCACAATGTCCCATAACTCCAGCTCTGGGAGATCCAATGCTCTCTTCTGGCCTCTGAGGGCACTACAATCGCATGCACAGATAGATAAATGATAGATGATAGAAAGACAGACAGACAGATAGATAGACAGACAGACAGACAGACAGACAGAGAGATAGGATGGATATAGATCAAAGATAGATAGATAGATAGATAGATAGATAGAT
>LOEQ01002840.1:156791-175839 GCA_001685075.1 Bramus lutescens | reverse complement strand
ATAGATAGATAGATAGATAGATAGATAGATAGATAGATAGATAGATAGATAGATAGATGATAAATAGACAGACAGATAAATAAACAGAAAGATAGAGACACATACACAACCCAATGCGAATTTTAAACTTTAAAAAATGGTGGTTAACAAGTTCCATATCGCTTCTGCATCATTTGTAGAAAATGTTAAGTTGTATCTTCCTGGTTGACTTTTACCATGAAGATGTTACACTGTTCCTTACAGGCTCACCAAAAAGAAAAAGCCTGTCACTGGCTACCAATCTCTTCCAATTATGCACAACACAGAAAAGAAACAAATGCTTTCCGAGAGTTTTAATCAAATAGATATTAGTGAGAATTAGAAAGGATTCACCATGAAGTATGAGTCACCAAAACTGAATATCAAACTGAGGTTCATTTGCATAGATGATACATAATTAAAACAAAAAGGGCACTCAGGGTTTGGTGGTGTACATTTAAATAGTCTTGGAGAGACTGAGGTAAGAGAGTAGTTATGTTTAAGTAGCCTGGGCTACCTAGTCAGTTCCAGACCTGTATGAGGTAAAGGGCAAACCCCTGCCTCAAGTAAAAGGAAGAAAGAAAGACGTGGGAATAGAGACAAAGGGGAGAAAAAAATGATGATATTTATAAAACACTTTTAAAAATATTTTAAAAGCATTCTAGATTCTACAAGAATAAATATTTATATACTCTTAATCTTTCTGGTTCTTTTTCTCTACCATCAGGTGACATGCTATCTTCCAAAGAAATAAAATAAAATAAAGAACCAAGTAAAGGTCTGAGTGTGCCAGATACTAGATTGGGTGTTACCATAAAGATATTTCTAAGAAATATGAGACACAAGAAATACCGAAAACAAAACAGTTAGTTTATTTGGATATGTAAAAAAAGAAACCAGTACCAAATTTTGTTCTTTTTCAAGCAATTTAAAAACCACCAGGATACAATAGAACATCCTGTCTCAAAAAGCAAGGACAACAGCAGCAAAACCAATGTGGATGGTGCCTAAAAAAATTGACAACTAAGGTTGTCCTTTAGTCTCTTACACACAGAGACAAGCACACATGTGCACTCACACCTGCACACACACACACATCCTTACATAAAAATATACCTATAAATACACACCCCAGAGAGAAAGAGGAAGAGGGAGGAAGGGTGGAAGAGAAGAATGAAGGGAGGGGAGAGAGCTAAGCTGATTGGGAGAGCTCTCAGTCTTATCTTAACATGGTTGTTTCTTGTATGTGTGTGTGCATGTGTGTGTAGCACATGTGTAAATGTCAGAAGATAACATTCATAAATTGAGAAGTCACTTCTCTCTTCTCTATCTGTTGTGTATGCATGTGTGTGTATACAGGTATATGTGTGTGTCCCAGAGTTTGAACTCAGGTCATCAGGTTCAGCCACAAAGCACCCTTACTCACCAAACCACCTTGCTAGATAGCACTTGAATCTTTAGATGGCATAATACTTTGTCATTTTGTGCACAGTAGACATCCAGTAATGTGTATCTTCCGAATGTCATAAAAAATAATAGCTCAAGACACCATCAAGTACCCCTGAAGACATTGACCATTACACAGGACGGAAGGGATGACCCTTGGCTAAGAACCACTCCCCTCAGAGTCACCAGACAACAGCTTCCAGCTCTAAGTTCCTAGCAGGGTATCAAGAGTGCAAGAGAGATTCCTCTCATCATCCCTTCCCACCCAACCTTTGTAATTACAGATGTCACTTTCTTCTCTGTATCCAGTTGTAAAACTTGACCAGCTGTTCACCTCAATAGCATTCCAAAACTATCTCAAAAACACCATCAAACACTGTAAAACAGATGACAGCGTGTCCTGAACTATTGACATAGTTAAGAAACCTGATGACTAGGGCTTCTCAGCTGTTACCCCGGGGTTGACAGGAATGGTTTGGACTTCTCCCCACATGAAAGCACTCATCAGTGGCTATCAAAGATAACCTCTTACCGTGGCAGGAAATCAAAACTGCAATAAATTTCAAAAGAGAAGAATGAGGAGGGGGAAGAGGCGTAAAGGGCGAGGGAAAAATCTCAAGTGAGAACAGACTGGGTACAGAGAAAGGAAAGAAGCTGAAGGAGCTGTGGCAGCCCTGACAGCTTCAGAGGAGATGACCTTGGCCTGGCAGAATACTTCAAAACGGGTGCAAACGCATCAAGAGGCCCCAGGGACTTAAAAGCCTTCCTTCCTCCATCTAAACTGTTTCCAAGTCAAGTTGAGACCACGACAAAGAAAATCTTTGTCTTTAATTCTGGCTACAGAGAAATTTCATTTAGAATCTGCTAAATAGCTCATGAAATTAAAATTCACACCTGAACTAAAAGTCTTCATCTTTTATTCCTATTAAAATTCTAGTGGATGGGGAGTGGAGAGACGGTTCAGCAGTTAAGAGTGAGTACCACTCATGCAGAAGACCTGAGTTCAAGCCCTGGTACTCACGTCCATGAGGTAGCTTACTACTGCCTCTGTCCTCCGTGGAGACCTGTACTCATATGCAAATATGAGTGTGACTCAGACACAGCAAAAACCCATAATTAAAGACAATAGAGGAGAGCGGGGCAGTGGTGGCACACACCTTTAATCCCAGAACTCGAGAGGCAGAGGCAGGCAGATCTCTGTGAGTTCGAGGCCAGCCTGGGCTACAAGAGCTAGTTCCAGGACAGGCCCCAAAGCTGCAGAGAAACCCTGTCTTAATAACAACAACAACAACAACAACAACAATAATGGATCTGAAAAGATGGCTTTGCAATTCAAAGCACTGGCTGCTCTTCCAGAGTGCCTGGATCTGATTCCCAGAACCTACGTGGCCACTCACAACATTTTGAAACTCCAGTTACAGAAGGATCCAATGTTCTCGTCTGCTTCCATGACCTCCTGGCACATGTGATGCATAGACATACATGCAGGCAAACACACACATTAAAAAAAAAACATGATTTTTTTCCATTTTTAAAGGGTATATATTTTTTCTCTAGGGTATAGTCCACAGGAGGTTTTGGAGGGTAAATTCCATGCAGCCTTATATGATCGGCATCAAATTCACTGTAGCTGATGAGAAGCTTGAACTTCTGTCCTCCAGCCTCCCCTTCATAGTGCCAGTCAGGATTACAGATACGTACCATCACAGCAGGCTTCCAAAGGGAGTTTCTGCATTAGAAATTTCATAAACTTCAGGGGATATTTTCAGTCAACATAAGAATAAATAATTATGAGACTGGGGCGATAGTTCAGTCAGTAATGTGCTTGCTGGGCAAGCCCAAGGACCTGGGTTCAATCCCAAGAACCCACATAAAAGGCCAGACTCATCGGTACAGCCTTATAATCTTTTGTCAACATTAAGTAGAATATTGGGCATGATTTAACCATAGTTAATTAAGCTCTGTACTAGCTAGTTCCTTGTCAATGACACAAGTTAGTGTTATTTGGAATGAAGGAGTATCAACTGAGAAAATATTGCTATATGATGTGTTTGTGGGTAAGTGTATTTCTTGATTGATGATTGATGATTGAGTTTAGCACAATTGGAGATGATTCCAGCCCTGGGCTAGTGGTCCTAAGTTCTTTTTTAAAGGGGAAGCTGAACAAGCCAGTAAGCAGCATTCCTTCATGGCCTCTGCATCAGCTACTGTCCCTGAGGTTTCTCCTCTGTTTGAGCTCCTGCCCCGACTTCCTTAAGTGGTGCACTATGGTGCAGAGGTATGAGCAAAATAAACCTTTCCTCTCCAAGTGGCTTTTGGTCATTTTATTGCAGTAGAAACCCTAACACTGAGAGATGGAGACAAGGGGAACCTTGGAGCTCACCAGATCCCTAGAGCCCTCTAGCTTGCTGGTCTAGCCAAATGGGAAACTCCAGATTTAGTGAGAAACCTTGTTTCAAAATGCTAGGTGGGGAGTGACAGAGGAAGATGCCTGACATCAGCCTATGCCTCTACATACACACACACACACACACACACACACACACACACGCACACACAGGTACCCACGCACATACACACTAGTTAATTAATTTCAAATACTGAGCATCAAATTCTGTCCTTTGTGGCAGCAAAAGTGGAACTGAAGATCACACTATGCTAAGTGAAAAGAACCAGACACAAAGAGGCGAGGACTGCCTGGTATCACATGTATGTGGTCCATGAAAAGCTGATGCAGAGCCTGGATGTTATTCAGGTAGAAAACTTGTCTAGCATCCACAAAGTCCTGGATGTAACCCATAGCACCCCCCAACACACACACACACACACACACACACACACANAGTTCGAGGCCAGCCTGGGCTACAAGAGCTAGTTCCAGGACAGGCCCCAAAGCTGCAGAGAAACCCTGTCTTAATAACAACAACAACAACAACAACAACAATAATGGATCTGAAAAGATGGCTTTGCAATTCAAAGCACTGGCTGCTCTTCCAGAGTGCCTGGATCTGATTCCCAGAACCTACGTGGCCACTCACAACATTTTGAAACTCCAGTTACAGAAGGATCCAATGTTCTCGTCTGCTTCCATGACCTCCTGGCACATGTGATGCATAGACATACATGCAGGCAAACACACACATTAAAAAAAAACATGATTTTTTTCCATTTTTAAAGGGTATATATTTTTTCTCTAGGGTATAGTCCACAGGAGGTTTTGGAGGGTAAATTCCATGCAGCCTTATATGATCGGCATCAAATTCACTGTAGCTGATGAGAAGCTTGAACTTCTGTCCTCCAGCCTCCCCTTCATAGTGCCAGTCAGGATTACAGATACGTACCATCACAGCAGGCTTCCAAAGGGAGTTTCTGCATTAGAAATTTCATAAACTTCAGGGGATATTTTCAGTCAACATAAGAATAAATAATTATGAGACTGGGGCGATAGTTCAGTCAGTAATGTGCTTGCTGGGCAAGCCCAAGGACCTGGGTTCAATCCCAAGAACCCACATAAAAGGCCAGACTCATCGGTACAGCCTTATAATCTTTTGTCAACATTAAGTAGAATATTGGGCATGATTTAACCATAGTTAATTAAGCTCTGTACTAGCTAGTTCCTTGTCAATGACACAAGTTAGTGTTATTTGGAATGAAGGAGTATCAACTGAGAAAATATTGCTATATGATGTGTTTGTGGGTAAGTGTATTTCTTGATTGATGATTGATGATTGAGTTTAGCACAATTGGAGATGATTCCAGCCCTGGGCTAGTGGTCCTAAGTTCTTTTTTAAAGGGGAAGCTGAACAAGCCAGTAAGCAGCATTCCTTCATGGCCTCTGCATCAGCTACTGTCCCTGAGGTTTCTCCTCTGTTTGAGCTCCTGCCCCGACTTCCTTAAGTGGTGCACTATGGTGCAGAGGTATGAGCAAAATAAACCTTTCCTCTCCAAGTGGCTTTTGGTCATTTTATTGCAGTAGAAACCCTAACACTGAGAGATGGAGACAAGGGGAACCTTGGAGCTCACCAGATCCCTAGAGCCCTCTAGCTTGCTGGTCTAGCCAAATGGGAAACTCCAGATTTAGTGAGAAACCTTGTTTCAAAATGCTAGGTGGGGAGTGACAGAGGAAGATGCCTGACATCAGCCTATGCCTCTACATACACACACACACACACACACACACACACACACACGCACACACAGGTACCCACGCACATACACACTAGTTAATTAATTTCAAATACTGAGCATCAAATTCTGTCCTTTGTGGCAGCAAAAGTGGAACTGAAGATCACACTATGCTAAGTGAAAAGAACCAGACACAAAGAGGCGAGGACTGCCTGGTATCACATGTATGTGGTCCATGAAAAGCTGATGCAGAGCCTGGATGTTATTCAGGTAGAAAACTTGTCTAGCATCCACAAAGTCCTGGATGTAACCCATAGCACCCCCCAACACACACACACACACACACACACACACACAAATTGATATTATAGAAGTTGCACTCGTCAGGGTACTCAGGAGAAACAGAATTTACAGAATGAATGAGAAGGTGGTGATTTATTAGCATGGCTAATGGGCTGTGGTCCAGCTCGTTCAACAATGTCTACAACAGAAGGTCCAAAAATTCAGAAGTTGTTCAGTCCACGAGGCTGGATGTCTCAGCTAGTTCTCAGAATATGTTAGAATCCCAAAGAAGTATGTTCTAATGCCAGTGAGGAAATGGGCTTGCCAGGGAGAACAAGAACAAGCAGGCAAAGAGAGCAAGCTTCCTTCTTCCATGTCCTTTATATAGGCCGCCAGCAGAAGGCGTGACCCAGATTAAAGACGTATCTTCCCACCTCAAAAGATCTGAGTTAAAGGTATAGCTTTCTGCCTCAAAAGATACAGATTAAAATTGGGTCTCTTCACTTCAAATGATTTAACAAAGGAGAAAAAAATCATTCCCCGGTGTGCCAGACACCTGGTTTTAGTTAATTCCGGATATAGTTAAGATGACAGCCAAGAGCAGGCATCACAGGTACACACCCTTGTCAACTTGACACACAATCATATATCCTTACATCATGTCAATTTCCAAGTGAAAACAATAACCAGGTCATAATTATGCTTAAAATGATGTAAGTATCCTACATACAATCACATATACATTATATATTTAAGCAGGTCAAAATTACATCTCACATGGTAGTTTGATATTTGATATTTTGGCAAAGAATTTGGCTGCTTTCTGCCCTTGTCCAAAAAAGTCTACCTGTCATAGGTCTTACTTTGGTCCAGTATTTCCTTGCTATGCTCCTTTCCTCCCTTTGGAATGGTAGTGTATATTCTATGCCACTGTATGTCGGATGATCTGCTTTTTGATTTTGATGTTTCAGGGGTCACAGTAAAGAACTTGCCTTGAGTCTCCAAAGACTCTTTGGATTTTAAAGCAGTCTTGAGACTGGCAGACTATGAAAACTTGTGAAGTTGGACTAAATGCATTCTGTGTTATGCCGTGGCTATAAGCCTACTGGGGCCAGGGAGTGGAATGTGGTGCTTTGGATAAGATGAGGCCCCAGAGACCATATATCTGAATGCTTGGTCATCAGGAAGTGGGACTGTTGGAAAGGATTATGAGGATTAGGAGGTGTGGCATTGTGGAGGGAGTGTGTCACTGGGGGCAGGCTTGGAGGCTCTCTCTCTCTCTCGCTCGCTCATGCATGTGCTTCTAAATCAGGGTATAACTCTCAACGACTTCTCCAGTACTGGGTCTGCCTTTGTGTTGCTGTGCTTCCCCTAATGATGACAATGGACTAACCTCTGAAACTATAAGCAAGCCCCCAAATAAAGCTTTGTTTAGTAACAACTGTCTTGGTCATGGTGTCTCTTCATAGCAATAGAACAGTGACTAAGACAGAAAGGGAGACATAAAAAATAATATGAGCCTGGAGACAAGTGTCAGTGGTTAAGAGTAGACAGAACCCAAGTTCAGTTCCCAGCACCCAGATGACAGTTCATGACCTTATGTAACTCTAATTCCAGGGTGATCTGACACCCACTTCTGATTCTCATAGGCACTGCACAAGTATGGTGCACCCATATATTTAAAATCAAATTTAAATTTAAGTAGTCTTAATCATATACGATCCCATTACTTTGTATACTTTTCATGTTTTTATAAATCAGCTATTAAGTAAATTTAACTTAAACAATAAATAAATAATACTCAAGAACCTGAAATAGGCCCATCTATTTTAGCTACCTAAAAGCTTTCTTAGAAAATGTTTACAGATGGTTAATATAATCTCTGATCTCTGCTCAAATTCAAAAGTCCTATGAAGTCCCCTTATATCTCAAAATGATTAGATATTATTGATCTCAGCCTATTAGTGAGAAACTTGACATTGAATTTGTTTTATAGCTTACTCAAAGTAAAACTGATATCAAATGAGGTATTTCATATCCGTAATTATGGTCTGAGTCTAAATGTCTTACAAGCATGCTAAAACAGGCCTTTGAAAGGCCTTCAGGCCACCTCAAATCCCAGTATTGATGGACACGATCTTTGATTTGTTACTCCTCACTATACATTCTTAGAAAGGTGCTAGAATAAAAGTGTACCCAAAACATTACAACATAGACATGTCATGCCCAGGACAACCAGCAAGGTCCCTTTAAGTTATGTGCTGTCTGCTGCAGGGCACACATCACACTCACAATGGCAGGTGCCTCTGTGTCCAGGCAGACGGCATGAGAACATCAGGCTGAGCTTCATGAAGAATGTACCTGAAAAGGTCCTCTCCATTCCCAGACCCACGGACACCGGTTGTCACAGATGGAAAAGTGCCATCCCAGGCACTGAAGGACATGCAACTGCCCCTCCAAAACAAATAATGCTGCAGAATCTGCAGCTGGGTAGAGCCATCCCTACACAGTTAAACCCTTCACCCACTGACTTAGCGGACTTGTGTCCTTTGCGCACCCGTATTGAGAGCTCACTGCCCATCACTCTCATAAACTCGTAAGGCGGTGGTTTGGTGATTCAGAAATGCCAGCTGCACATCCAACATTCTTCTGCTCTCCGCTTATTAGTTAAAGGAATTTTATAATCCAAACCTAATAAATCACCCAACTGATCCCTGCCAGCCTTCCTAATTGGAAAATAATAAATGCTTTCAAGTTATTAAAGGAGTTCTGTTTCTGGTGAATGACACAAAAGGCCATTGCTTCTCACTGTAGCGATAAGAACAAGCCACTTTCCTACAAAGCTATGCAACAGCCGCGCATGCAAAGAAGCCTAAATGAGCTAAATTCCAGACACAGAGGAGCAAGGCCACAGATACTTTCACACCTTAGAGCAGACGCCAAAGCTGTCCGCAGTGGGATAGAAGAGGATGTTTGTCATCTGTGGAAGAAGAGGATGTGAGGAAAGGTCGGTCAGGTTTTGACAATAGCAGAGGGCAGCAAAAGAAAGCAGAATCTAGGCTGGTGAGATGCATCAGCAGGTCAAGGCACCTACCTCTAAGCCTAATGACCTAAGTTCCATCCTCAAGCCCCACACGGTAGAAAGAGGCAACCAACCCCCACAGGTTGTTCTCTGACCTCCACAAGTGCCCTGTGGCGTGCATATGCCCATAAACCAGCACAAATGCACACACACGTGCACACACACGCGCGTGCACGCACGCACACATGCACACAGGCACACACGTGCACACACGCGTGTGCACACACGTGCACACATGCACACACACAATATAAATAAAATGCTATGAAATAACAAGAAAATTACAGTTATGTCAGCCAACGTATTGCCACTTCATGATTTTTTTTCCCCCTGAAATACAGATGGACACAGGACTGGAAGGCAGAGGCAGTTTCAGCCATTTCGTCGGGTCAGATCTCAGGGTTCTGCTAGAGCTGAATTTATAACCGAGTCCTAACAACTGTGCTGCAAATCAAATCCCTCCGAGCCCGAATCCTGAGAGGAGGTTGACTTGTCCTTCGGTCACAGCAGCAGCCATTAGGAAAACCGAGAGTTAGGCCGCAGGACCGACAGAGGGCTCCTAAATCAAGTCAGACGTACAGCATCTGAGGAAGCAGAGCTACAGTCCAGCCCTGAACCCACCTGACAAAGAATCAAAAAGAATGTATCACGTGCCATCCCCACCCCCACTGGCCATCTGCCTGAAGAGCGTTCCTCGGTTGCTGAAGAAAATGGTAAGAAGAAAGAGACGCAGCACGTTTTATTCCCCATTGTTCTTTGAAACTCCGTGCATGGCACACAACAAACGTGCTTAAAGAAGCAAGAATATTGATCTGCAGCCCAAAGGTAGTCCTGCTTTTGATATGTGCATTGAAATTTGTTGGCAACATTTTCAAAATAGTTACTATAAACCCATGAACATTTTTAGAGAAAAACATGGGTTGCATGGACAAGGAGATAGTGAGTATCAGGAGAAATTTAAAGACTGGCAAAAGGGTTGAGCAGATAAAAGTGCTTGCCACCAAGCCTGACAACCAGAGTTCAGTCCCCAGTACCCACACAGTAGAACGAGAGAACTGATTCCTTCAAGATGTCCTCTGACCTCCACACACATCCACCAAGGCACGTGTACACCCTATACAATAATTATATATATGTAATACACACTCACCCACCAAGGCATATGTACACCCATATACAATAATATATGTATATATATATATGTAATACACACTCACCCACCAAGGCATGTATGTGTACACCCATATACAATAATATATATGTAATACACATACACACACCAAGGCATGTGTACAGCCATATACAATAATATATATATGTAATACACACTCACCCACCAAGGCATGTGTACACCCTATACAATAATATATATATGTAATACACACTCACCCACCAAGGCATGTATGTGTACACCCATATACAATAATATATATATGTAATACACATACACACACCAAGGCATGTGTACACCCTATACAATAATATATATATTTAATACACACTCACCCACCAAGGCATGTGTACACCCATATGCAATAATATATATATATGTAATACACACTCACCCACCAAGGTATGTATACACCCTATACAATAATATATATATGTAATACACACTCACCCACCAAGGCATGTATGTGTACACCCATATACAATAATATATATATGTAATACACATACACACACCAAGGCATGTGTACACCCTATACAATAATATATATATTTAATACACACTCACCCACCAAGGCATGTGTACACCCATATGCAATAATATATATATATGTAATACACACTCACCCACCAAGGTATGTATACACCCTATACAATAATATATATATGTAATACACACTCACCCACCAAGGCATGTATGTGTACACCCATATACAATAATATATATGTATATATATGTAATACACATACACACACCAAGGCATGTGAACACCCATATACAACTATATCTATATATATAAATGTAATACTAGTTTTTATTTAAAATTTCATTTAAATAATTTGCTTAATTAATCAAATATTGCAGAAGGCCATTGTTCCTTTTCACTAGGGTCTTTCCCTGGTGTAGCGTGAGCTCCCTCATAACGTCCTGGCTGTTCTAAAACAAGCATTCTGCGGGGCAAGAAGGAGAAGCTTCCAGCTTCAGTTGCAAAGAAGAATCTGAATTCAAGAATGGAGACCCAGACATCATTTCCAATGAGAGCAAGGTCAAAGAATTTAGAGGCTGTGGTTGACTCCACCCCAGCAGGAGTACAAGTGAACAAGGTCACCAGAATAATTCCCTGGGTAAAGTGCTTGCCCTGCACACCCGACTACCTGAGTTCAGTCTCCAGAACACACATGACGATTGGAGAGCCTGACTCATGCAGCTGTCATTAGACTCTCACACATGTGCACACGCATGCTGTCTTAGAAGGAACACCATGACCAAGGCAGCTCTTAGAAAAGAAAGCATTTAACTGGGGGCTTGCTTACAGTTTCAGAGGGTGAGTCCATTATGAGCGTACACAGTGCTGGAGCAGGAGAGCTACAACCTGATCAGTAGACAGAGAACAAGCCACAGGACCTGGCACCGGCTTTTGAAACCTCAAAGTCCATCCACAGTGACACACTTCCTCCAGCCACGCCTACTCCAGGAGAACCACTCCTTGTAAGCCTTCGCAAATAGTGCCACTTTCTAGGGATTAATCATTCAAATATATGAGCCTATGGGGGACATCTTAATCAAACCACCACACATGCACTCACAAAAATAAATAGATGATAGATAGAAAGATACATACATACATACATAAAAAATCTTAATTGAGTGGATAAACAAACGTTACTGTATTAATACAATGTATTTAAATGCATCGATCTTTAAAAAGAGGACTGTTAATACAAACATGATATGTTTTTAAACACTGTGTTTAATATAAGAGGCCAGACTAACAGGAGTAAAAACTAAATTAATCCATTTATGCAGTTCAAGATCAGTCGGAACTAATTTATAGCAACAGAGTAAGAGTAGCTGCCTCTGGGGTGGTACAGATTAAAAGGGGGAACCCAGAAACTGTAGAGATTAAATTTTCTTTCTCATTATTTGCATGTTGGTTTTCTAGGTCTATACATATGTCCAAACTCACTCAACTGTACACTTACTATCTTCGAATTTTCTGTACCTGAATTAGGCCAAAATTGAGTCAACCAAAACACCAACAAAATTACCCAAGTGCAGGCCCCTTTGTGGTGCTGTACTGACATTGATTTGTACAAACCAGCTGTAAAAAATATAATTAGGACATTTGGGAAATCTCCATTGGGTTCAGGTAGGCGATAAAAACATATCGATCTGTAAATACCAACGATAGCCAAGTGAAGAATATGTATCATTTAAAATGGTATGTAGAGTGTGATCTTGTGCCATTAAAGATATAATATTACACACATTTGTAGAAAAAATTGTAAATGAGTATATTCTGGTATTATGGTGGTATTCTCCGTACCCATGAGAATGTCATGTTTTTATTTTATATTTTTACTTATATTTATTTTCTGATCTCACGCCATGCACAAGGACCATTCCTATTTTAAAAAAAGTTTATGTGAGTAGCTCAAATATTGTTTGAGAAACAGCATGGAATTTTTTTTTCTAAAATCTATTTTAGTTACTTTTCTCATTTCTGCAACCACATACATTATCAAGAAGAACCTTAGGGGAGGAAGGATTTACTCTGGCCTACAGCTCAAGAAAATACCGTCTACTGTGGCAAGAGAGGGATGGCGGCGGAAGCCTGAGGCTGCTGATCACGTGGCATCCACAGGCACGAAGCACAGCGAGGACCGAGTTCTAAAACTGGCAGCCTCCCAGTGACTCACCTGCTCCAGCAGCACTGCACTTCCTGAAGTCCCCACAATCTCCAAATCAGCACCATTAGCCGGGCACTAGGTGTTCAACTCACCACCCCAGCCCACAGCACGCATTTCACAGTCTAGCCGTAGCACGTCTTCCCACAATGGTGCAACCCTTTCCGAGCTCAAGTTGAATGAAACGTGTTGTGTACAGCATTTGATGGCACACTACGGGCATCTCTGGTGATCCCTCAGAAAGGCCGCTGTTGTGGCCCAGCAGATAAGATGCTGGACATGCAGACCTGGCAACCTGAGCTGCACCACCAGGACCCATGGAAAGGTACACACAGGTACACACACACACACACACACACACACACATGAGCACACGCATGTAATAACAAGAATAGATGCTAAATTAGAAAAGAAAAAGAAGCTTAGTAAATATTGATCCCTGAGCTTGCATTTGGTTCTTGAGAGCATTTTCTAAGAGAGGCACCACAGTGGGGTCGGGAGGTCTGAGAAGAGTTGGAGGGGTAAATATTGATCAAAATACATTGTATGCAATCCTCAAAGAATAAATTCAAAATCTTATACTGAGAAAGAAAAAGAAAGGCACTGTAGCCACGTCCATTTGCAGATGAAGTAACTGAGGCTCTGTACAGTCACCACATCAACCAAAGGGAGGATCCCGCTCCCTCGTCACTCTGTTTATACAACTATGCCTGTGTCTGCGCCAGCATGCACAGTCTCCTTCATTCCCGGAAGACTTATGAGATGAAAGATGCTCCCGGAGTGAGCAACTCACCAGCTGTCCATTTGTGGGACTGGGCTGTGAGAGCAGGTGCATCTATCGCCCAACAAATGCCCGCGCTTAGTCCAGCTTTGTCGGCGGGATGCTGTCTCTTCATACAAAGGCTTTGCAGAAACTAAAACTTCATGCTTCCCCTACGGAGTCTCTAAAATGCCCAGATAAGAGAACTGATATTTATGAAGGGTTATTTGAAGGAAATGAGCCCATCTATTTCTTTATAATCTAGAGCTAAAGCCCGGATCATCAGAACATTGCAAGTTCGGAACATATTATCTTGGCCTACTGCAAAATTGCTTTCCCCGAGTTCAGCATTCTGTCCTCTGTGCTTATTGAGGGATAAGTCAAGGAGACATTGCAAGAATCCCACAAATGTGTTTGTAACAGAGAAGTCACCAGAGAACGTTTTCATTTAGCCTCTTACTGTCCTATAGGTAAGTCAATGTTCCAATAAGAACTAGGGTATTATTACTGCTGTTGTTGTTTTCTCATTTTCAACATTTTATATGTTATTTGAGAAATACATATAATGGATTTTGATCATATTCACCCCAGCTCCTCCCAGATCCATGCCCACCTCCCTACCCTCCCAAATTTGTGTCTTTTTTAATCCTTCAGTCCAGTGGTTCTCAACCTGCCTAACTAATGCTGGGACCCTTTAATACAGTTCTTCATGTCATGGTGACCCCCAGCCATAAATTATTTTCGTTACTACTTCATAACTGTAATTTCGCTACTGTCAAGAATTGTAATGCAAATATCCGTGTTTTCTGGTGGTCTTGAGTGACCCCTGTAAACCCCAAAAGGTCAAGACCCATAGGTTGAGAACTGCTCTTCTATGTGACTCAGCAGTATCTATTAGGTGTGAGGTGTGCATCAATTTCCTGAACCGCGAACACACACAAGAGCCTGGGACTGGAGAAATTGTCGGCTCCCCTGCTAGCCTAGTGGGGGAGGAGATGAAAGCCAACAAAGTCACAGCTGAAAGACTGAGCTCTGCTTCTGTGATGGACAGTTCCTGGAGGAGGGCCAGTTTCGGAAGGGTGGTCAGAGAAGTCTTGTGGAAGAAATGATTGCCACTTTTAAGAAAACTTCCTTGCTACATTTTGGGTGATGGTTTCTGTTGTTATTGTTCTTGTTGCTACTGCTGCTGTTTGTTTGTTGAGTTGTTTGGGGGGTTTGGGGGGTTATTTTGTTCGTTTGTTTGTTTTTGCAAATTCTTGACAGTGCAGCCGTTTTCACATGTTGAATCCAGGAATGGAAAGGAGCTTGTGTGGGTTGCAAGCCATAATAAGTGCTAGTGGAGACCCACAGGTTGAGAACCACTACGTCAGCTCATCAAGTACAGGTCCTGTTGCTCTTCTGTTCTTGGGCTTGTGGTCTTTCCCTGGAGTGTGGCTGCATCTCCGAAGACAACAGGCTCTCCCTCTCCCAGCTGCTCCTCAGCTGGGGGTGGGACTTCACGCCACCTCCCTTCCCCATGCTGCAGCTTTGTCGGGCTTGAACTCACAGATCTCGCTAATGCTGCCACAAATGCCGTAAGTTCTTATGTGTAACTGTCCTGCTGTGTCCAGAACACACTCTTCCCTTAGTCACCTGCCACCTCTGGGTCTTAACAATATATCCACCCCCTCTTGCACAATGATCTCTGAGCTCAGGGAGAGGATTATGATACAGATGTCCCATTTGAGGCTGAGCGCTCTACACCTTAACCAGTTATGAGTCTCTGTGGTGTCAAACACCTTCTACTACGAAAAGAAACTTAGCTGATGAGGGGTGGCTTTCTTTTAAAAATTAGGTTCCCGTTAAAGTTGTGTGTCTTTGGGAATTTCTTTAGCACTTGTTTTGTTATTTTGAAAATATGTGAGTAATGTTTGCCTCTCTCCATCCACAGTTCTCAGCATTGCCCATAACTGCATTTGTATGGAATCTTCCTAAGATAACGCTAAGAACTTCTTTCATTCCAGTTTGACACGTGAGGAAACTGAGGCTGGGCAATTACCCTAATTTGCCCAAAGTCTTACAGGTTGTTTTCCCCTTTGCTTTACAATATTCTCTTTGTTTTCTTTCTCACTGTGCCTGCCAGGTGGTTCGCAGGCAGAATTCTTACCCGTCCTAACAGCTCTGCGGGACATCTTCACCTGTAAACACGCATGCTGTTTTCCTTCGTAGTTCCAAGTCTACATTACATTCTGAAAGATCCTTTTTGTTCCAAAATGGGTGGGCATCGGTTGGTGAAGAATAAAATAAGAATGCAGCCAAAATTTGAGAGCTAGACAAAATTACCGGTATGAGTTCAGTCCCCACGTTCTTCGTAACATGAAACCGAGAACCACAACACAACTCTGTATTTCATTAAAAGTCTGATAGATG
Source organism: Bramus lutescens (assembly GCA_001685075.1). Lineage (NCBI taxonomy): Eukaryota > Metazoa > Chordata > Mammalia > Rodentia > Cricetidae > Bramus > Bramus lutescens. The sequence continues at coordinate 159,859 of LOEQ01002840.1, read as the reverse complement.
TCCAAAAAATACATCCCATTTTTGAAACAAAGATACGAACGAAATTGATTTAAACGAGAGATTGTTTAGACAGAGGGAAGAGAGCGATAATATTTTATTTACTCTGATGAACAAATCCAATGGGTTCAGAGCATAAGAAAGGAAATAAAAGTATGTACACTCAGGAGCTTGTCATTGTACTGCCCGGAGCTTATCTTTTTGAAGTGATTTTTCTCCTATAAACACCAGAAAAGCAATAAACTTAACAAAGCCCGTGAAGGCATTCAGGAGCTGGACCACAAAAACCCCTTGCTAGAGCACGCTCACACTGAGCAATGCCTGCCCTTCCTTGCCTTTGTTGCTGGGCATGCAGCCGCAACAACAACAAACTTTTATGTGTAATCATTCACAGCCAATTCCAATTTACTACTGAGGTGAGAGTTTATGTTGACAACTAAACCCAGGCTACTTCACGGTGCAGAAATATTTTTCAACTTTGACTCTATCGCATTCCTGTGTCAGGAAAGGGACAAGATCTGTCTCCATGGGTGACAGATGGTCTCTGTGGAAATAAACACCATTGCACTTGGATACAGCTTCTTCCCTTCTTTTCTTGTTATTTATTTGTTTATCTATTGAAGCAAGGTTTTCCCACATAGCTCTGGCTGCCCAGAAACTCTCTAGTAGACCAGGCTGACCACACACTCACAGAGATCTGCCTGCCTCTGCCTCCCGAGTCAAGGCGCATGCCACTCGTGGGAACATTGACCCCTCTGTCCTGTTTTGAGAGCTCTGGATGTTGGAAAACTAAGTTCCCAATCCCAGCCTACACATTTCCCTGAAGGTACCCGAGTGGCTTAAAGAGCTGATGATTCTCTGCCTGAAGCGTTTGCCACATTCACAGAGGGAGAAGAGGATTTCAATAACAACAACAACAAAAAAAAAAAACCTAAATGAGAATCCCTGTTTTCCAACTCATGTGACATGAATGTCACTTGAGAAAATATCCTGAACTGTAGCTACCCATCATAATGAAAATGGCACTAATTTCTTGGGAGTCTGCTAAGCAAGAAAGAGCTCAGAGGATAACAGTCTGGGAATAAGTGAACAAAGGCAGCTACACTTGCTAGAAAAATTTTAAATTCATGATCCTCTTAACTGAATATACAAATGCCAGACTAGTTAAAGCTTTACTCGCAGGTCCCCAGATACACACCTAATAGAGTCATGTTAACCACTAGTGTATACATATTTTTCTAATCGATAGTCTTCCTTTTCACCATTCGCAACATATTTCCAAATGTATAAGATCACAAATAAAATCTAAATAAATTTTATAATTTTTCTATTAAAATATGTTTTAAGATTTATTTTCTTTTATGTGTGTGCCTGTTTATACGTATGTGCACCATGTGTGTACAATACCCAAAGAGACCAAAAGAGGGCTTTAGAGCCATTAGAGCTAGAGTTACAGGCCATGGTGAGCTGCCAATGTGAATGTTGGGCGATGAACCTCAGTCCTTGAATGAGGGGCAAGTGGAGCCATCTCTCCAGTCCCCAAAAGATAGTTTCTATGGTGCTTTCCTTCATTTGCTTCCAAACCTTTTTTCTCTCATAATCAATACTACAACAATTTTTAATATAAAACTAGTATTTCTCATTTTTTATTATTAAATATGTACTCAGAAAATTATCTCTTTCATTATACAACTTTCTGATATCCAATCCTCTTAAACAAATGTAACCACCAGACATACGGGTTTCTTATGCTCAAAGTAGCAGCTGCACAGGGCGGTGCCTGAAGTCCTGGAAGGGTTCTATAGACCCTCTCTTTAGCACAGCCATGTTTAGTGATTTCAACAGACACAGTACATTCTGATTGGCTGGGCCCATTCTTTCCACGTTCAGCTTACCCTTACAGAGTTCCTAAAATAATGGCAAACTCTGGCCCTATTTTTGTTTTCAAAATTGCACTGGAAAGCCTTAAATTTTCAGCAACATTCTAGAAACAAAAAATGGAATCTCAAGAGGTGGTTTAGCAGTTAAGAACACTGGCTGCTCTTCCAGAGAACCCAGATTCAATTCTCAGCACCTACATGAAGGCTCACAACTGTCTGTAACTCCAGCTCCATGAAATCCAACACCCTCTTCTGGACTGTACACATGTGGACAAGACACCCATACACATAAATAATAGAATTTACAAAACATTAAAACTAAAAAGTGTCCACTCATCATATTTCTTTATACTACAACATTTATAGTCAGTTGCCTTCAAGGGAGCCCTTCATCTTTCACTAAAAAATACAAGGAAGCAAGACATGGTCGCAAATGGCTGTAATCTGAGCACTGGGAGGCTGAGGCAGGATTGCTATTCAACACTAGTCTGGGCTACATAGCAAAATCCTCCTTTTTCTAAAGATGAGATCAGGAAAATGGCTCAGTGTGTAAGCGCACTTGCTGTATATAACATGAAGACCTGAGTTCAAATCCCTAGTGGCCACATAAAGCCAAGTATATTCCTTGTGAGTGTACCCCCAGAGTTTGAGACAGAGACAGGTCAATCCCAGCTAGCTGAAATAGCAAGCTTTCAGTTCGGTAAAACACCTTGTCTCAAGGTGGAGAATGACAAAGCAGGACATCTGACATCATCCTCAGGCCTCTGTTCACATGCACACATGCCTGCCCCCCACACACACATATATATGCCACAAACACACACATATGCCATACACAATACACAACTTTTTTTAAAGGAGAATGAAATGGTTTCTGGTGTGAGCTATACCCATGGAATAAATGGCTTCATTTCACTGGTGTGTTTTGACCTTGGTTGATTTTTTTATTATTATTTTATTTTGGGAAGAGAGTAGCACATGTGTGCCACAGGGCATATGTGTAAATCAAGAGAAAAATTCTCAGCACTCAGTTCTCTTCTTCCTGTGGGTCCCAAAAATTGAAGTCAAGTCATCAGGTTGGTAATTGTTGACCAGGGTTTCTGTCCAGCCTGGTCCCATAGTCATTCAGTCCCAAATAAACACACAGAGGCCTACATTAATTATAAACTGATTGGCCTATTAGCTCAGGCT
>LOEQ01002840.1:94865-106930 GCA_001685075.1 Bramus lutescens | reverse complement strand
TAGATAGATAGATAGATAGATAGATAGATAGATAGATAGATAGATATAGGTATAACACAAAATTTTACTGTTTAGATGTCTTAAGAATCAACTTTCCTGTGTGACCCCGGGACCACAGACAAGAACCTCTTTCAGGTATTTGGCTTCTTTATAAACCCAATATAGAGACTAGAATCAATAATATCTAAAAATACCTAATTTCCCTTCTAGGACTAAAACGTAAATTATTTGTTTTATATTCAGGCGATGTCTTCAGAGTTCAATACAGAGATAGACGTTTTCACCCTTAAGCAAGCATCCCTCTCCAGAGCAGCTTACACATGCCAGCCTACCAGAAGGCTTTCTCTGGGCTCAGCAAATCAGCTGCTAATGACCCTGCTCTTCCCACACTGTTTCCTCCTGACACTCAAAAAATTACTCTTCGAAGTTTTTCAAGACTTCCCTGCACTCATCTTTTAGGATGTCTTGCAAATTGGCCTGCACTAGTTTTAAGATCAGATTTTTTTTCCATTTCAGAATTCATGTTTCAGTTTAACGAAAACCAAATCCTCTTACAAAGTATGTGTCGACAACCCAAATACCATCATAGCTGAATGGAACCAATTCAGATAAGCCAGTATCAGCTCCCAGAGCTTAGAAAATAGGCCCCAGCATCTCTTAGATGATATGCTCTGATGGACGGGTGCTTAACATTACTTGGAAGATCTCCGCCTTAAGTCTTATCGTTGCTAATAAATTCTCTCACGATAAAACAGGATACAGGATCCAGTACCAAAGGGGACATTTTAGTCACTTCTTCTCTTGCTGCTCATAACACTATCTTCTTCTAATAGACAGCTTGGTGGACAATTTAGTTTGGTGCATTCGGGGGAATCAGCAAATCCAAACTAAAATGCATTTTCTCATTAGGCGGGAGTCTACCTGGAGACCACTAGGAATCCTTTATCACTTGCCACCTGAGTAGATCCAGCAATCCATCCAGGGACACTTCCCGTCCTGTGTATAAAGTTCCCTCTAAATGCTGGCTGGGTACACTGTTCTCCAAGAACACAGCAGAGCTGGAATCAGTGACCTAGAAAGGCAGAACCACGGCGAGAAGGCTGCGAGAAGCAATCCTCACTTGCACCCTGTTGCTGTTATGGTACAATGTGCCCAATATTCTCAGCACCTACCAAGAAAATGGCATGTGTATGCCCATTTATCCCAATTCTGGACTCAATTAGGATAATTATAAATCAGTACCCCTAGTGTGAATTGAGTACATGTTGTTCAAAATGACGCTCATTTGGGGAAACGATTATATTCATTTTATAACCACACGGTCCACAAAACATCCTCCTTTTCCTTCGTTTAGGAAACAGCCAGCAAACTCCCTCTCCAGTTAAACGATTATATGTGTTCTCCTCTAAATCTCTGTCTTGGCGTTTCTAACTTTAAAGGCTTAAATGTTTTCCTTTCTGGGCACTCATCCTTGCTGCCATCTGCCTCCTTGTGTATGGGGTCACAGCGACTCACCTTTTAAATGCTCTCTATAGAGATGCCACCCGTCAAGACCTTCCGATCTGGCTGGTAAACAGGTTGAGAAATCCATTTACTGTGAGGGAATAAAATCCACGTCGTCCTCGGTGCTCTCTCGCCATCTCTTATCCCTCGCTCTGCATTTCAAACCTGAACCGGGCTGGTGCACTCCTCATAAGGAAATTGAAGGGCAGGTTACTACTGTATCCATTGCCTTCCTGGGTCTCGAACATTTGATTCCCGGAGTGGCAGCTCTGGACTTTAGACTAAATGTAGCCCTGTGGGAAAGAGAAATGGATCCGTGGTTAAGAACACTTGCTGCTCTATCCGGAGGACTGGAGTTCAGGTCCCAGCACCTATAGCTCTAGCTCCAAGGAATCTGATGCCTTATTGTTATAAAACATACATCTGTCTATATATGCTATACATCTGTCTATACATTGCACAAGTACACATATGTATACACACACACACACACACACAAATAAAATTTGTTTATGTACTCCTGAAAGGAACCCTCACCCACAGCATTTCTGTGTCTTGACTTTTCTTGTTTCCTAAGAAGGGCATCTCCTGAAGAAATGCTCTTACCGTGGGCTTTGTCTGTGGCTTCAGTGTGGCACGGTCCCAGCGTAAAATCAAGCAACCCTTGGTCTCTGGGCTTGAACATGGAACTTTGCTGCACTGGTAACATGACTGCCCTGGTGGAATACATTCTGAAGTTCTTATAAAGAAAGCGAAATGAAACCCACACTTCTGTGATCAGTGGGAGAGGGCCCAGCCCATAGTGGGTGGTACCTCCTGGGCTGTTGGTCTTGGGTTCTATAAGAAGGTGGACTGAGCAAGCCATGGGAAGCAAGCCCGTAAGCAGCTCTCCTCCATGGCCTCTGCATCAGCTCCTGCCTCCAGGATCCTGTCTGTTTGAGTTCCTATCCTGACTTCCTTCAGTGATGAACAGCAAGGCTGAAGTGTAAGCCAAATAAACCCTTTCCTCGCCAACTTTTGGTAGTGGCGTTTTGTCACAGCAATAGGAACCCTAACTAAGACACACTCCTATGATTTCTTGACTTTTTCAATGCAAAGAAATGGGAAGAGGACAGAGTAAGGAGAGAATGAAGGAAGAAATAATCAAACAAGAGCAAAAAGGTGTCTCTTGGTTGGCATCTACGGTGTTTCTGCTTCGCCTTTTCTCCAAAGAATGCTCAATTTCTTTACTCACTGGCCATGTGTATATGTGCATGCATGCTTGTACATGCATAGCCACATATGTGCATGTGTGTGTTTGTATATGCACATATGCATAAATTACATCGTTATACTTTGTAGATTTTTAGGTATGTCTGGTTAATTTTGGCGTGTGACCTTTTTATGTGTAACATCTTTATAGTAAAGTTTAAGATGCAAAATTAAATAAAAGACAATAATAAATTATATTTTCAGTTTCTACTATATTCCTCTTCTAGCCTTGAGTGACAGCCACATTCTTGTCCTCTGTTCTGCTGCCCTTTTCACAGTGCTTACTTCAGTCATCACCACTTCACTGTTTTCAAAGCAGAGGAAGCCAAACAGCTTGCAGTTCAAGGAGAGCGTCATGCGAACACAGTAGATAAGGAGGATACAAATACGGGAGCGAGGGAAAGCGGACAATGAGCATAGTTCTTGGGCCAACGAGATGGCTCAGTGTCTAAAAGCATTTGCCGCATAAGTTAAGGGCCCGAATTTCATCCCTGGTGCCCAGGAAAACCCTAAATTGACGACTCACCCCTGTAATCCTAACATCCCTACAGTGAGGTGGAGGTGGAGACTGAATTCACCTCAGAGTTCATGGTTCAACTAACCTATGTGAAGAGAGGCAGGAAGAGAGACCCTGCCTCAACAAGGTGAAAGAAAAAAATTGACTCCCAAAAGCTGTCCTCTGACCTCTACACACACAGTGTGACACTCATGGGCCTGCATTCACGTCCACAAACATAATGCACATACCCACACACCCACAAATTGTTGTTGTTGTTATTATTATTATAAAAACAATAATTTTTAAAAGAAATAAAAAAGTTTTTATAGGCTGAGCATAGTGACCCACATCTACAAGCCTAGAATTGAGGAGGCTGAGGAAGGAGAATCATGAGTTCAAGGGCAGCCTGAGCTACATGGAGTGAACTTATATTGGGGTAGAAAGGTTTCCATAAAAATTTTATTATGTGGGGGTGGCATTCACTACCCTTTCTGTGCTCAAATTATTCTAGGAGAATGTACTGGCTAAAGGTCACAGTGTCGCCTGTTTGGGCTAGTGGTAACTAATCAGAGATTTGTCATATGGAGCAAGCACTGGGATCTCAGCAACCATAGTCTAGGAGCTAGATTGAGAATTTCTATTTCCAGAATTCTATCCCAGTCAATTAAAGATTGCACCTTACAAGAGTCAAGCCAAGAAGAAAAACCTACTTCTGTTCTGCATGTGTCAAAACAAGATTCAGAGTCCTGGAGCAATAAGAAAAAGATAAAGTGCTCTGCCAACCAGGTGAGAAAACTTAAGACATTTTCATTCTCCAACAAATCTGGAAGGCTGTTTGCTTCAAATGTAAAGAAAGAAATATAGAGTAAATTGTTGATTTTACAGCACAGATTAACTACTCCTTAAGAACAATAACACATAAATTTCCAAATGTCTGGTATCCCCCCTGCCATGTAATAACCTTGCTTAAAGTTGCTGTCTTTGATTTTTTAAAATTTTTTTCTTAGAGACAAAACATGTGAACTCAACAAATAAATAGCCAAATTAAGATGAATTGGATGTGTTTGGAATGTTGAGAATCTGTTTACATTTTAATAAGATATTTCCTCAGTGTAGGTCTGAGATAAATCTCCCTAGAGAAGAGACTGGGACAGAGAATTAAGAAGAAAGACATGCCCTTGACGATTTAGAGGAAAGGAAAGATAAGCAGAGGGATGGTTAATAGAAACAGATGTGGATGTAATCCCTTCAGGAAGAAAAAAGCTGAACAAATACAACATGAGAGGAGGGGAAATGGCTTTAGACGAGGATAATGGGGAAACCTGGATGCTTTGAGAACTCCTGCTAAGGTGCATGTGACTCATAAGTCAGAGCCCAGCCATGGGTGTGTCATGAAGGTAGCTTAAAGACAAATGAGATGTTATGCACAATATGTTTCTTGTGAGAAAGATTAACAGGAATTTTTTAAAGTGGCAACAGAAGGCTGAAAAAGAACAATATGTGGGCCTAAAGTTTATAAAGAACATCGATAACAATGGACTACAGTCTATAGTAAAAGATAGCTATTATGTATTTGGGGGGGCATGCATACCTGTGTGCAGAAACAGAGGCCAGAAGGTGTTGAGAGTCCTCCATGACTCTTTTGAAGTAGGGTCTCTCTCTGAACTCAGGATTCACATCTCAGCTAGGCTGGAAGTCAGCCAGCACCAATAATCCTGTGGAGCTGAGGTTCCAGGTACTGGGAAGACATACTGATTATTATGTGGATTCTTGAACCTGAACTCCGATCCTCAGGATTGTGGAGCAAGATTTCTTAACGACTGAGTCACTGCTCTAACCAGTTGTTTTCTAGCTTAGCCTAGCCTAACCTTAAGGAAACCCTGTTAGCTAATAATAGTAACTACATCTTTGTAATGACTACTTGTATTTTTGCCAAGCTTTGCACAGCTTGTGGAAATATGAATATAGTAGCCCTGCAGCTACTATTCCATGATTCATACCACGATGGCTGATTAATGATTACATGACAAGGAGAAATATGGATAAGGTTGGTTCGGAGACTATGGCTCTCGTTTACATTGAGTAAGAACAGCAACCCCTCATACTTCAGGGGTACCCTTTATACCTCCAAGAAAATGATCCCATATATTTTCAAGGTTGGTTGTTTTTGCTGGTTTTGGTGGGAGACAATGTTGTTGTTTGGAGGTGGTGGTGTGTGTGTTTGTGTGTGTGTGTGTGTGCCCGTGTATGTGTGTTATTGGCTGGTTCATTGGTTGGTCGGTTAATTTGACAATACTAGGGATTGAACCTAGGGCCTATCATTGAGCTATAGCCCAACCCTGGTTTATATTTTTCTCGGCTTTAAAGAATGGATGCTGTGTGGCTCAAGCCCTCCACCTTTCTCTATGAAGGAAAACAGATGAACAGAACTGATAGTTGCTGGGGAAAAGAGAAACATTTTCTTCAGTGGGATAGCCACTAGCAAGGTGTTCATGCTCCCAAAAATCCATCACCCAGATTCCTATAAATAATCATTATCAAATTCATTAGGTGGGCCAGTAAAATGATTCTGCTAGCAATGGTGTTTACTGCCAAGCTCAGCAACCTGAGTTCAATCCCCAAGGCACACATGGTGAAAAGAGAGAACCAACTCCTGCAAGTTGACCTCTGAACTACACACACACACACACACACACACACACACACACACATTGAAAATGAAGCAGTTTGACTTCTCTAAATCCTTAGCACATTTGCCCACTAGAACTTGAACAGAGCTCTAAAGCTGGACTTCATCATTGGTGATTATACAAGAAACTGTGGACAACGAACCAACTGATGCCAGGAAATCAATTAATCCAAGGATAGGACTCTAGCTCTATGAAAGTTAAGCAAGGCATTCTTAGGGAGTTTTTTTTTCTCGCTCTCCCTTAAGAATTCTGCATTTGCTCAGATCCAAAAGAAAAAGAAAGACAGTTAAGCAAGGTATTTCTATCAACAAACTTTGTCTCCATAGATCTGTTCATACTATGGTCTAAAGCAACAACCTTCAGCAGGCACAACCTCAAGAAGCAGAGTGACAGACCTGAACACTGTGTGGTTCATACTCCATCTGAACCCACCAGCAAGCCTGCTTACTGTCGCTTAACGCAAGGATTCTTCATGAGAGAAAGACAATCTCAAAGCCAAAAACCTGGATTCTTAGTTTACCACACCTTGAATAGAGCATGCGCGTGGGGCAGGTGCGTGGAGCAGGCGTGTAGAGCATGCACAAGACAAAGAATGCAGGCCCCAAGAAGCTGGGTGGGTAAGGACAATATCCATCAACCTCGACAGCCTGAGTTTGCATTCCAGGGGCCCAAGAGCTAGAAAGAGAACCAGCTTCTGCAAGTTGTATACACACGCACACACACTCACACACACACACATACACATTGTCTCTCTCAAATTTTTAAATATTATTTTAATTCAAATAATGTCAAGTATGCAGAGATTAACTATTGCTACTAGTATCCCAGTAGCAGGTTCAGAAAAACTAATTGTGTCAATGGTTTTAAAAATCTTGAATTTTTAACTTCATCCTTGCCTTTGAAAACAAAGAAGTTTCATAAGATGTATTCGATTTGAAGAAAAAAGAGCAGGTTAACCAATGCTTCCCATTGATATGAAAAACAAAGCAGGTTGACCAATGCTTCCCATTGGTATAAATAAAAAACTGGTTAACCAATGCTTCCCATTGATATGAAAAACAAAGCAGGTTAAACAATGCTTCTCATTGGTATGTTAAAGGGGAGATTCTCTCTGTCCTTCAGATTTTTTTTCAATATACTAAATTGTTTTGAACAGATCTTTGCATTTGAAACTATGATCCCTTGAGGGCTGAAAACTCCAAGCCATCAGGCTAAGACGGTGGTTCTCAAACACTGTCCATGACCCCTTTGGGAGCCAAACAACCCTTTCACAGGGGTCACCTAAGACCATCGGAAAACAAAGATATTTATTTACATTGCAGTTCATAACAGTAACAAAATTACAGTTATGAAGTAGCAACGAAAATAATTTTATGGTTGGGGGTCACCACAACATGAGGAACTGTATTAAAGGGCCACAGCCTTAGGAAGGTTGAGAACCACTGGGCTATGCAAAGGAGGGACACAGAGAATTAGTAAAGCGGCAGCGTGGCTGATTTTACTATCACAGAAAATGAGACATCTCAGCCTAGACACCTCTGCAGAGAGATTTCCTCCTGCAGTAATGCAATCCAAAGAATTCCAAGGTTTAGTACTTGGCTGTGCCTCTCCATCATAGGCACCTTGGGTTACCTCATTCTGGAAGCTGTTTCCTTGACTCCCTCTTCTCCCTTTCCAATCATGGCCTCATTATGAGTCTCATCCTTCAGAACTAGAGCTGCACCTAAGACATGCCTGGTTCATATCCAGCTACCCACTCCACTCAATTGCTTGTGAGGTAGCGTGCCAATTTGAACTGCCAACTTGACCCAATCTATAATAACCTGGGAAGAGACTCACAGTGTGGGAGTCTAGGATCAGGCTGACTTGCATGCACATGGGTCTTTGGGATGTTGTCTTATTTGTCTTCACTGACATGAGATCTGCCCACTGTGGGCAGCACCATTCCCTGCTGTAATGAGACTGCATTGAGAGTAAACAGGGGGGCTGAGCACACGCATGAATGCATTAATTCACTATTCCCTGCTCTTGATTATGGGTGCTGTTGTTTCAGGCCCCTTCTGCATTAGTTTCCCCAAAGTGATAGACCGTAATCTGAAATGGTGACCATTTCTCCTGTACATTGCCTTTGTCGGGATATTTTATCTTAGCAACAGGAAATGAAACAAAGATAGATATGCTTTCTAGGCTGTGATAAAGAACCATGTCTAAAAGCAGCTTAGGGAGGAAAGGGTTTATTTGGCTTACAGGTTACAGTCTGCCATCAGAAGAAGCCAAAGCAGGAGCTCAAGCACGACAGGAACCTGGAGACGGAAACGAAGCAGAGGTCATGGAGTAACGCTGTTTATTAGCTCATTCTCCCTGGGTTGCTCAGTCTCTCTCGTCTATAACCCAGGACCGTCCCATTCTTTTAAGAAACTATTTTATTTATTATTATTACCATGCATGTGTATGTGTCTGCATCTGTGTAATATTCGCACATCCTACAGTCACATGTGAAGGTCAGAGGACAATTTTGTGGAGTTGGTTCTTTCCTTCCAGATTTATGTGGCTTCTTAGGATGAACTCAGGTCCTCAGGCTTGAGCAGCAAGGACCTTTTCCTGAGAGCCAATGCACTGGCCCTCCGTTCTGTTCTGTTTCTCAGTCTTTTAAGTGGTTGATCCAGATCCAAGCTACATGTCTCTGTAGATTCCACTAGGAAGTACAAAAGGACATAGCAAGGAGAGCCATTGGTCCATTTTCTGTAGGACCCCTAAAGATATAGGGCCTGAAAGATAAAAACAGCAATCTGATCTGTAATTGCTGGGCCACTTTCTTCTGCCAGACAGAGTCCCTGCACACAGCAAGAGGCATCTCTGAGGAATGGTGGCTGAACCAGCTCTCAGAGACCTACATTTGCCTCCCTGTGAAAAGGTACCACGATGGGGACCTCTAGATGCTGCAAAGTCTAACCCTTTTGAGTATCTCCTCCATTCCCATATTTAACAACATACGCTACAAACTGCTTTGCCTTCTATACAGATGAGTCAACAAAAAGAAATTCCTTTAGCTTTCATCTCAAACAGAGTCTCCAAAAAAAAAAAAAAAGCCTGGCAGGAAGCTTTCCAGCTCTCTGAAAATCTATAAGAAATGTGATTTAAATTCATTTTGGTACTTCTTTCTGCCACTCTTAAGTGTAAGGAGCCATTGATCGTGTTTTGGAAACAAAGGGCCAATCTCCTTTCAAAGTGTCTGTAGAAACAGCCTTCTTATATTTCTGTATCTTATGGAAATACAGACCTGAGACTTCGGCAGATTCGAGTTGGAAGCTCAGTGGCTCACTTTCTTTATAGCACAATCCTGCAAGCTTCCACTTCCTTCCTGAAGGCAGGACTCGTCTGGCAGACCTCACATTGGCAATTGATGGACACCTTCAAAGAGTTATCTGACAACTTTGACAGGTAGATCATCCCAACCCTTTGGCAGAGGAGGGGAGAGCCAGTCTAGTGGCAGAATGCTGGCTATTTTGAACAGAGGACTTTCTGTTTGATCTCTGCATGTGTCTGCTTGGATCTGAAGACGAAAAAGTTCACTGTGAGAGGCACAGTAGAACAAAGGTCCCCAGATCATGACAGACTCCTTCAATTATCAGCCGACCATTTTTTTAAACTGAAATTATAAAGATGTTAGATTAAGAAGATAAACCTCCATAGAAGAAATGCAATTCTTCCCAGCATCCCTCTATGTCCAGCTGAGACTCGGTTAACTCTGTGGCACCCAAGATTGAAGAGGGAAGCTTTTAACCTCTAAGAGTTAGGAATGCTATACAATATTTAAAATTTGTCAGTAGTTGTAGAGATGGCGCAGTGGTTAAGCACACTGACTGCTCTCCCAGAGGACCCAGCTTCAATGCATCCGCATGGCAGCTCACAACTGTCTGTAACTCCATTTCCAGGGGATCTGACAGTCTCACACAGACACACATGTAGGCAAAACACATAAATGCACATAAAGTAAAAACAAATGAACATTTGACTTAACTTTTAGAACAATGTATTATTATTAACATTTATTTTATTCTAAAATTATATGTTTGTGTGCCTTCAGGGTTCAAAAGAGAGTACTGAATTCCCTGGGGCTGGAGTTGCAGGTTGTTGTGAGTTGCCCGACATGGGTTCTGGGAAGCGAACTTGTCTCCTTTTGCAAAGCAGTTCATGCCCTTAACCACTGAACCATCTCACCAGCCCTGTTTTTTTTATTTTATTAAGCTAGCTCTTTGGCAGTTTTAAACACATACATAATATATCCTGGTTACTCTCTCTTAAATTTGGTTTGATCTGACATGTCATATTCCAAGGTGGATATAGTATAGGACGGACACCTAAATCCTGTCTCTAAGCACCATTATGGGTGAGTTTTTCTTTGAAATTGCTAGTTAGCTTAAGGACCACAACGCCTTACACCACAGATTATAGAGAGGGTTTTTATTACCCTCATATAAAAAGATGGACAGTCACTGATTGCTCTCCTTTTGAATGCCCTGGGAGCAATGTGGGCATTTATGTGCAAAAGGGAAGACCAGCCCTGAGTAGGAGTCCAATTATCCATCCCACAATGCACTTCATGGACATCAGTCAGGGGACATTGTGGGGAATGTTTGTGATGGAATTGTGTGTTAAGTATAGATACACACCATACTGTTTCTGGATACTCGTATGTGGCTTCTGATTGGGGTCTTGTCCCAGGGCTTCAAACGAAATTGAAGATCACTGGAGTCTGGAAATACTTGTGAAAGTATTTTTTAACGTGAACTTTCTCAGTATTTGTGAGGTTTAGCTCGTCCTCAGATCAGACAATTACCATGCACGAGACGAAAATCGTTCAGTGCGGCTGTCAGGTAAAACTCAATTGCACTGATTTCTTTCTTTTAAAAGGTGCTTTATTCTTTAAATCAATCCATAAAACCATGAAAACGCATATGTATTTACGGGCCTCCGTGTGATGTTTGGTATATGAACACCTTACGCAATGTTTAAATCAGGCTGAACACACCCTCTCTACTGCTTGTCTTTCACTTATAGGGAAAATAGTCCAAGTCATTTCTCCCAGCTTGCAGAATGAGCAGTATATTGTCATTGTCTGCTCTGTCACCGCTCCGTGAAAAAGCACACCAAGTTGCCCATTTCTCCCTGAATATAACTTAGTAGCTACTGATGCTCTCCCACGCCCCTCCCCTTCTACTCTCCACAGGCCCTTAGTAACCAGTGCTCTAGTCTCAGTTTCCTAGAAATTAGCTAAATAGCTAACTAATCGTCTCCCACGTGACTAAGATCATGTGGCCTTGCTTCTCTTTTATTTGTGTTTGTCTTTAAATGTTATCTTACTTCTTGCCAGGCATATGGGCGCATGTGCATATGGAGGCCTGAGGGTGCCATCAGTAGTCATCCTTGGTCGCTTTCACATTATTCACTGAAGCAGGGTTTCTTGGAGCCAGAGCTCTCCCATACAGTTAGTCTAGTTAGCCAGCGTGTTCTTGGGACCCCTTGTCTCTACCTTCTGAGCCCTGGGATGACAGACAGACCACCACACCCACTGGCATGTAAATAAGTATGGGGATCTGAACTACGATCTTCACCCTTGGGTAGCAAGTACTTTAGCCACTAACCCAGCTCCCCATCCCCTATTTTCTTCTTTCTTTTTCAAGACTTATTTACTTTTATTTTATGTCTGTGAGTGTTTTACCTGCATGTATGTATTTGCACCATGTGCACGCAGTGTCCACGGGGGCCAGAAGAGAGCATTGAATCCCCGGGGTTACAGCCAGCTGTGAGCTGTCATATGGGTGCTGCGAACTGAACTCGGGTCTTCTGTAAGAGCAGTACATGCTCTTAGTCACTTCACCTAGACCCCATAAATCTTTAAAGATTTATTTTCTCCCATGTGTGTCTATGTGTGTAATGTGTATGTTGCGGGGAGAGTCGATATGAGGTCAGAAAGGGTGGTGGATCTCCTATAGCTACTCAGTGTGGGTGCTCCAACTCAGGTCCTCTGTAAGGGTGGTACTGCTCTTAAATACGGAGTCACCTCACCAGCCCCACCTCCATCCTGAACTCCCTCATTCTGAGACAGTGTGTCTCACTCT
>LOEQ01002840.1:84347-94831 GCA_001685075.1 Bramus lutescens | reverse complement strand
CAACTCAGGTCCTCTGTAAGGGTGGTACTGCTCTTAAATACGGAGTCACCTCACCAGCCCCACCTCCATCCTGAACTCCCTCATTCTGAGACAGTGTGTCTCACTCTATAGCCCTGACTGGCCTAGAATTCACTACGTAGATCAGGCTGGCCTCTAGCTCACAAAGATCCACCTGCCTCTGCCTTGAAAGTTCTGAGATTAAAAGTGTGGATCACCACTCTCAGCTCCAATCCTCAAGCTATTTAAAATAGTTTGAAATATAGAGTCTTGTAATACAGCCCAGCCTGGCTGTGTAGACCAGGTGACCTTGAGTTTACAGCAGACTTTCTGACACTGTTTCCCAATTGCTGGGATTTCACTTACCTAGTGCAAGGTATTTTTCACTTATTATTCTTTTGTTTGTTAGTTTGGTTTGGTTTTTTGGGGGGGTTTTGTTGTTTTGTTTGTTTGTTTGTTTGTTTGTTTGTTTTTGAGACAAGGCTTCTCTGTGTAACAGTCCTGGCTCTTCCTGGAACTTAACATTTGTAGACAAGGCTGGCCTTGAACTCACAGAGATTGACTTGCCTCTGTCTCCTGAATTCTGGGATTAAAGCTGTGTGCCACCACTGCCCTGGCTTTTTTTTTTTTCATTTACTTTTTAAAATAGAATCTCATGTATCCCAGACTGACCTGAAACTCTCTACGTAGCTAAGAATGACCTTGAGCTCTTGTTTCTCCTGCCTCTACCCACCCCTAGCCCCAGCTAGAATATGGTGTGCATCACAATTCTAGTTTGCGTGGTTCTGAGAACTGGACACAGGGCCTTGTACATGGTAGGTGAGCACTCTGCCAAGTAAGCTGCATCCCCAACCCTAAATGTCCCCTTGTGGCCTTACCCTTGCCACCATCTTTCACAGGGCTTTTGACAATAGCAGTACTAGAATGGTGTAGTAATTTCTTTTACTTTGAACCTGAATTTCCCCCAATGCTTAGTGATGGCGAGCATGATGTTGCCCATTCTCACATCTGAAAAACATCTGTCTAGGTCAACTGCCCATTGAGAATGGGGGGGTTGGAGGTGTGTATATCCCTTGTTGGCTATAAAATTTGCAAATATTCTTTCTCTATTCCACAGGTTCTCTCTACTCCAGTTGCTGTTTCTTTTTGTTCCTTAGTTTCTTAGCTTAAAATAATCTCATTTGCTTTATTGTCTGTTTGGTGAGGGTTTTAATGTCCTGATTTGTTTCCCTTATTTTTTTTCTAGTAGTTTCACACCTTACATGAAACCATTGGTCTACCTTGAGGGTTTTTTTTTTAATTTGTAGGAGATAGAAGTTTAGTTTGACTCTTTTGCATGTAGACATTCAACTTCTTTCCATGACTTTTCTGAAAAGACCATTCTTTCCTTGCAGTGTGTTCTCAATTACTTTGTCAAAAAAAAAAAAGCCACATGGCTCTGGGGGCCACTGGATGGCTCAGCACGTAGAGGTGATTTCCACAAAGCCTAACGTTCTGAGTTCAGTCCCCCAGACCCAACTGCAAGAAGGAGAAACACGACTCCTGCAAGCTGCCCTCTGGTTACGCCTGTGCTGTGGCATGCAAGTGGCCCCATGAGCAGATGAGTGCATGCACGCACACACACGCATATGCGCATGCACACACACACATACACGCATGCACACGCACAACATAACTGGCTCTAGCTCCACGGGTTTACTCTCAGGTGAGTGTACACACACACGCACACGCACACATGCATGCACACGCACACACATAACTGGCTCTAGCTCCACGGGTTTTCTCTCAGGTGAGTGTACACACACATGCACATGCACACATGCATGCACACGCACACACATAACTGGCTCTAGCTCCACGGGTTTACTCTCAGGTTCTGAAATTTCTTCTCCTAGCCCTTGTGTCAGCCCTTCTCAAATGATTTCCTTCAATTGCTTAAGCATAATTATAATTTCATCTTTGGTTTAGGATAAAACTCGTGGTTTCATTATTCCACTCTCTGAGGCTAACATACTACTTGCTGTACTTAAAAAAAAACTTCTTTTAGTGGCTATCTTAGAGATTATAATGTATCTCTTCAGCTTATTATCATATAATATACATTATTATACCTCTAACCTAGTAATGTGTAACATAGAACACTTGATAACATTTACGTTACCTGCTATCTTTTGCATTATTTTGGTCATACATTTAAAAATTACATTTAGGAGCTGGAGGGGTGGCTTAGCAGTTAAAGTATTTGCTGATCTTTTAGTAGTGATCCCAGCACACAAATCAGATGGCTAACAATCATTTGTAACTCCAATTCTAGGGGATCTGACACCCTCTTCTGGCTTCTGCGGACACCAGGCACACCTTTATACATGCATACATTTAGGCAAATGTTTACACATACATACATTTAGACAAAATTCTCATACACATAAAATGAAATAGAAATTTTACTTAGAAATCTTTTTCTAAGTAAAAAGGTTAACTTATTAATAAAAAACATAAATAAGTGATTGGCAACATGATACTTTTGAGATAAAAGGTTATTTTATATTAGAAATCCATAGATTACGTCTATCCAGTAGGGTTTGGTAAGAAAATATTTTATAACACAGAGACTATTTAGTCCTTGAAATGAAAATAGTAAAACTATAGGAGTAATTATTATTTTATTTAAGAACTCTTATTACATTCATTTATTTTTTGGGGGGGTGACCTGTGGAGTTCAGAAGTTAGCTTCTGGAGGTCCATTCTCTCATTCCTCCATGTGGGTCTTGGGAATCAAACCCAACTCATCAATCCTGGCAACAAATGTCTTTACCTGCTGAGCCATCTGGCCAGCCCATGAATTTTATTTTTACTCAATAGTTATTTAAACTTAGATGTCTACATGTAGCAATCATACTGGACAACGTAGCTTAGAGTGGGAAACATTAAGACAGCAAGAAGAGGCTGTGATAATTAAGTCTTTTGAGTCTGAGTATTTACAAGTATTAGACAAGGCAGAGTGAATGAATGAGGGCTGAAATAGGCTGGCAACGGTGACATTCCTTTTTCTAATGGTGTCATAGCACAGAACCTATAAAATAGCCCATAATTATCGAATTTTAGACTACCAACCAAGAAACCCAATGCTCTACAAACATCTTAAATTCTTGACAATCCGAAATGATTTCAGTATCTCTCCCAATGTCCCCTTTCCATCACTGACTTATTTTGCTTAGATCATATTACTGTCAGGCCCTTTATCTGATTCACTGACCCTTGGTACTGACAGAGTCCACCACACAGTGGGTACAATTAGATATAAGCTCAATATTTGCACATACACTCATTATTAGTCTATACTTCTTTAAGACAGGCAGCTCAAAGTCTGCACTGAATATCTACTATCTGTAACTTTATTGAGTATTAATATATGTATACATGTATTCTCACCCCCACAACTACTTTCACTTTCATACCAGCCAGAGAAGTGTGAATCTCTCCTCTCCTGTTGGCTTCCTGGTTTAGAAATCTGTGCGTTAAATGTTAACTTTATTGCCAAGAGCAACAAGTCTTCCACTCTTGGAAATTTTATGACATGGATGTATAAGAAGCCTAAGGAAACACACATATTTTAAAGTGTTACGTGGCTCCCAAATCACCTTTACGTGGAAGCCAGAGAAATCTGCCCGTCATTGCACTGACCACATCTTCAACATCGGAGAGGCCAACATTTGCCAGATCGTGTTTTGCCTTGTGCTTGGCATTTTCACATAGAAAGGGGCTTTAAGAAAAAAAGAAAAAGAAAAAATAAAGAAAGTTCTTTCCCAAGGTGGTGTTTTGGGTGAAGTTTTTGGCTTTATGGTCCTGTGCAGCAAGGACATTGTTTTGCGTCAGGTCTGCTGAGAGTATTTGTTGAATATGGGTTCAGAAAGAAACAGAATGTCTGAATTCTTTCAAGATTGTGTTCCTCCTGCCCAGTGTGGTGTTTCAGAGTTGGGGGCAGGAGGAGGTTACCAGGACAGTGCCATCTGTACCCGTCTGCGGAATGAACCACTTTTGCAGGCTTCGGTTTTGATTCTTGCCCCTTTGCGTCCCTGGCTCCTTTAAAGAAATCTTGCCCATGCAAGTAGTGTCGCCTGGCAACTTCTGTGATTGGTCTGCAGACTGCTGCTGTACGGAACATTTTCCCTTGCCTTAGTCACAGGACATGGCTATGTTGGCCAAGTGCCCTTCAGAGTTGCTTAGCAACATGGCACTCACTCAAGTCCCCACTGTGCAGGGGCACCAGGCCGGGAGGGACAAAGGCACAGAGTGCTAGACCACAGAGGCACACACTGAAATCAAAGGTCCCTTTCCCCATACACATCACTGCGTGCTAAGAAAAACTAATTTCTGAAGAAACATTAATGTGAATTAAGAATGTTGGCTTAAGTATTTCTCTAGGGCAAAAAAAAAGATTTCTTGGCAAAGAATCTGGTAAGAAAGAGGTCTGGCATGTAGCTTAGTCAGTAGAGTGCTTGCCTAGCACACGTAAGATCCTGGGTTTGATTCCCTGAACCATGAAAGCAGGCGAGGTGGTGTACATCTGTGATCCCAGCACTTGGGAGGTGGTGGCTAGAAGCTCAGAAATTCAAGGCTATCCTTGGCTGCATAGGGAATTCAAGAGTAGCTTGGGCCTGTGTGAAATCCTTGTCCTAGCCCCCTACATATTATTTATTTATTTATTTATTTATTTATTTATTTATTTATTTATTTAAAGATCATAACTTGTGACTTCTAAATTGGAAGCTTTTGTCACAGAGTATGTGGTAATCTCCTGCAGGACTTCCAAACACTACAACATATACCGAATAAACACCAGTCACGCTGGTTCCTACTTGTGCTGGCTAGTTTCTGGTTTTGGTTTTTGTTTTGTTTTGTTTTGTTTTTTGTCTACTTGGCACAAGCTAGAGTCATCTGAAAAGAGGGAACCTCAGTTGAGAAAATGTCTCCTACAGATTGGCCTGTGTGCAAGCCTGTGGGGGCATTTTCTTGATTAACGGTTGATGTGGGATTGGCCCAACTTACTATGGGCAGTGCAACTTCCGAGCAGGTGGTCCTGGGTGGTATAAGAAAGCAGGCTGAGCAAGCCATGGGGAGAAAGCCAATAAGCAGCACCCCTCCAGGACTTCTGCATCAGCTCCTGACTCCAGGTACCTTCCCTGCTTGAGTTTCTGCCCCGACTTCCGGTGATTGACTGTGCTATGGGAGTATAAGCTGAAATAAACCCTTTCCTCTCCAAGATACCTTTGGTCATGGTGTTTCATCACAGCAATAGAAACCCTGACTAACACAGTCATGATGTTTTGTCATGGGTATCAAAAGCAAGCTAAAACAAAGCAGGGCAGTCAATGGTGCTACAGAGTGTCGACCCAACACCCACTGCAGGGAGTCCCTCGTGGTTTACAAAGGTGTTAGTTCATAGAATTTCTTTGACCACAGATAGGTTTTTTTATCTCCATGTAGCTCAATGCAACAGGCCTATTACTTACTTAGAAACCAAGACACATTATGCACTATGATTACAAACATGTAGAGATGCCTACAGTATGATTACAGTATGATTATACGTTTCCATGTAAATCCCTAGGCTAGAGTTTCTTCATGAGATGTATAGCCATTTTCATATCGACAAGCAAATCCCAGAATTCAGTTCTCTGGTGATGAAGAGAGGCTCTGAAGATGATGACACATACAGGAATGCAGGAGAATGCAGGTTGCATTCACACATACACTGCACAGAGTCACACCGTCGCTGTTTGAAGCCCACCACATCATCTTCAGTAACTGAACACCAGGCATGTTCTATCAGAGAAGAATGGAGAGCCTTGCTAGATGCCTGTCCCGTCGGTTGATCCCACATACATTTATCAACTTGCCTCTGATGATGTGCCAGTCACTGTTGCTGGTGCAGTCACTTGTGGTAAATTATTCTATCTCCATAATGTGTTATTTGGAGGCAAATTGGAACTATTCTCAAGGAACTTTGGGTTTAATTAGCATCTAAAAATTTTAAACAGTCATAATTGTATATGGCCAGAAACATTACCCATTGTTCATTTGCATGTTGTTCCTATTTGTCCCTATGATGGGGACATTGAGCAATCGCTATGTCAGGCCTCATGATGCTACCCACTAGACTGACGACAAAGATCACTCCAAGCTGATGGAAGTTG
Source organism: Bramus lutescens (assembly GCA_001685075.1). NCBI lineage: Eukaryota > Metazoa > Chordata > Mammalia > Rodentia > Cricetidae > Bramus > Bramus lutescens. The sequence goes on along the minus strand of LOEQ01002840.1, from coordinate 88,637 downwards.
GCCTGAAGAACTTTTAGGGTCACGATGAACTGTGAGACAGTTTAGCTCCCTTGTATCTCATAGATACCACTTATCCCTGCAGAGCTGGGCCCTGCCTAAGCGCTTGCAGCTTCCTCCCTCCGCTGTCTGGCTTGGTTATCTTTGTCCTCAGAGGCTATTAGCAAAATCACACTTCAGAGGTTCCAAGGGTTCATGGGTTATCCATCAGGCCAACTCCATTTCCAACAGAAAACTATCTCGTGCAGTCTGGCCAACTGACATTTTCTCCCTCCCTACATATCAGTAGCACAAAAGTTGTAACTCCCTCCATCTTGGGATTCTCGGCTTCCTAGTCCTTTGGAATGGGATTTTCTCCCAATCCTTTCTCGGGCTCCTTGACTGCTTCTGTTAAAAAATATTCTTTGCTTCCCTTTATTAATTCTTTTACTTTTGAATTATGAGTAAAGTAGATATGCAAACCTTAACCCCGAGAAATGTTGAGAATGTCAAACACTGTCAGTCCTCAACTCTGTATCATACACCAAAAAGAAAAGAATGAATGAATGAATGAACGAATGAATGAATGAATTTAGGCTCTATGGAGGAAATGGAACTCAATGGAAAGACATGCATTGTCTCTACATGAACAGAGTTGACAGTTCTTTTTGGTGGGTGTCAGTGTTTTGTTTGGATGTGGGATTTTGCTCCATAGCCCAGGCTGACCTTCAGCTCACAATCTTCCTGCCCATCCTTATAGGTACTCAGATTATAGACCCGTGCCAAACATTCTGGCTAGAACTTAAATTCTATGGGAGCTATTTTATATCTCTGTAAGCTGCAAATTACTGATAACAATGAAAAATAATTCCTCTCTATAGAAATGCAAATTCTCAGAGAAAATTGTCTTCCATCCTCCAGGATAGAGAAATCGGGATTCTCTGTGATTGTTAAGATGTATTTAATTCCTATTTTATATATATATGAGTGTTTGACTACATAAATGTTTATGCATCACATGCATGTCTGATGCTCACAGAGGCCAGAAGAGAACATGGGATTGCACCTTGGATCTGTACTTGCAGATGGTTGTAAGACACTATGTGGGTGCTTGGAACCAAACCTAGGTCCTCTGCAAAAGCAGCTAATGCCATTAAACACTAAGTCCTCTCTCCAGGCCATCAGTTGCACGTTTGAAACATCTACTAATTCACTTATTGACTGATCAGCTACATAAAGTCCTCACTTTATATTTCTATAGGACTTTCTCTTTTCCTTTTCTAAATTCTCAGTTAATTGCTGCACATGGGTGGGGTAATTTAATTAAGGTTCTGACCACAACATAAAGATAGAATAGAAAATCAGGTGAAGATCCTGGCCTTAAGACTAATGGAATCACAGCCCAAGAGTGCCAAGAGGCACCAGGAGCTGGAAGAGACCAATAATTCACCCCCAGGACTCTAGGGTAAAGCCTTGGTTCCACCTTGACTTTGCCCCAGTAATATTGACTTCTAATTTCTGGCTTCCAGAAGGTTAAGATGGTAAATCTCCGTTGTGTTAAGCCACCAAGTTTGTGTTAACTTGTGACAGTGGCCGCAGAAAACAAAGGCAGATATTGGACCAAGAAGTGCAGTGCAGCTGTGACAAACCAATACAAATGTGCAAGTGACTTTGCAATTTAGTGATGGACCACAGCTGGAAGAATCCAAGGCACACGATACACAAAGTGCTTCAAGCAGACTCCTGATAGAAATGTGGACATTTAAGGTCCTGCTGCTGGAGGGAATGAGAAACCCAGCAGCTGGGGATGAGCTCAGCTGGCAGAGTGCTCGTCTAGCATCCACAAAGACCTGGGTTTGGTCCCCTACACTACATAACCTGACACGGTGGTACAAGACTAGACTCCTAACACTCAAGAGGTGGAACAAGAGGATCAGAAATTCAAGGGTATGTGGGACCCTGTCTCGAAAAGTGGGTAGGGCTGGAGCCTAACAGTGAAAACCTAGATCCTCAAGACTGTGAGCATTGCCATGAACAGAATATTACGAACAGGGGCATGAGTAACATGCACACTGCTCAGAGCACTCAAAAATGATAATAGAAGCTGGTGCCTCACTAAACTGTAGCCTGCCATTGTGTGGAAAGCAGAATCTGTAAATAGCAAATATGATTATTTAGCTAAGTAGCTTTTTTAAGACTTATTTTTATTTATGTGCATGCGTTTGTGTAAGTATATGCCATGTGTGTGCAGGTACCCACAGAGGCCAGAAGAGGTCACAAGATCTCCTGAAGCTGAAGTAACAGGTCGTTGTAAGGCACACAGTATGGATGCTAGGAACTGAACCCAGGTCTTCTGAAAGAGCAGTAAGCACTCTTAACTGCTGGACCATCTCACAAGCCCTAGCTAAGGAGATTTTTTTAAAGCAAAGTGTTAAAGATACAGCCTGGATTTTTTTCTTATTGTTGACACTAAAATGCTAGAGGAGCGGTACATGGGAGAAAGAATCATTAAACAAGAATGGGTGAGTTGGAAAAATCTCGGCATATCCAATTGTGAAAGAAACTGGCATGAGATGACAGTTCTGGGAAGTAGGGCTGGGAAAGCTTCCGTTAAGGCTGAAAAGATCCAGTTGAGGAGAAGGAAAAAGACTACTGAAGCCACAGACACAAGCAGCGCTGGTCCGAGGTGTTCTTGCGGTCAGACAGCAATCTGTGCGATGGAGGTGCTGCCCTCAGTGTGAAACCTTGATGATTCCACTCAAAAATGACTATTTCGGAAGGGTAATTAAATGCAAGGATCTAGAGATGAACATCTAATTCATACGGCAGCTATGATTTGGGGTGATTGGCAGAATCTTTAAAGCCCTGATGCTGGAGGAGATCATTATGGAAGAGGCTGTGAGCCAAAAGAAACTGAGTAAGCGGGAGCTGACGATACAGCTCGGTCGGTAGGAGCTGAGGGCTGGAGAAAGGCCTCTGCTCCAGGCATTGTCTTCTAGCTGCTGTTTCTTATGATGGCCAATAGAGCAAGCATATTCCTGGCTAACTCTTACATCTTAAATTAACCCATTTCTAGTCATCTGTGTATCCCCACAAGGGTGTGGCCTACCGGTAAGGTTCCGGAGTTCTGGTGTCTTTCTCCTTTGGCAGCTACATGGTGTCTCCTTGACTCTGCCTACTCTGTCTCTCTATATCTTCCAGCCTAGCTATATTCTGCACTGCCATAGGCCAAAGCAGCCGTATTCATTAACCAATAAGAACAACACATATACAGAAGGACCTTCCACATTAGTGGTCCAGTACTTGCCCAGCACACACAAAGCCCTATGTTTGATCCACCACACACGAAGCCCTAGGTCATTTGGCACAGTGCTTTCTCAATACAAATGAAACCCTAGGTTTGATCCCACCATGCGTAAACCTGGTGTGGTGTGGCACGTACCTGAAATCTCGGGGCTCAACAGGCAAATGCAGGAGGATCAGGAGTTCAGGGTCATCTTTTGCTACAAGTTTAAGACTAGCCTGAACGATAAATAAGACCCTGTCTCAAAAAAATAATAGTGAGAACTTCCACAATTAAAACTCTAAAAAAAGCGGAGCAGCAAAAGAGACTGAGAAGGCGTAGGATAGGTGGGGAAACCAAGAGAATACAGCCTTCTGCTAAGGTAAAGAAAGAAAGCATTTCAAAGAGCATTAAAAAATACAGATGAGGCTAGGCAATGGTGGCACACACCAAGATAGGTGGATTTCTGTGAGTTCGAGGTCAGTCTGGTCTACAGCACTAGTTCCAGGACAGTCAAGGCTGTTACACAGTGAAACCTTATCTCAAAAACAAAACAAAACAAAAAACAAAGTACAGATCATACAGTGAATAACAATAGAACCAAAAAGTGTGTACACACACACACACACACACACACACTGGATTAGCAGACCGGAGTCAATGGAAATATTGACAGGGATATCCTACAACAATGTGGATAAAAGTCTGACCTGTTGGCTTCAGAGAGGATTCAAGAGAGAATCTGAAGACAGTATGCATACAAAATGAAATCAATTTGACTGGAAAGTTGATTGATTTTGCTTTTTTCAGCGCCACACATTTGGCCAGAATGAGTTGTTTACTAGTTTAAAGGGAAGAAATCCTGCTAAAGAGGCAGCAGTAGAGTGCTGGAGATGGGGAGGGAAGGAGTGTCCGGCATGGCCGTTCAATTAGAGTTTGTAATTAAAGGAAGTGTGGCTGCTCAAGCTCTGAAGGAGGGCAGATGTCATGGCTTTGATCTCCTCAGGCTGTGAGGAAAAGTGAAGAGGGGA
>LOEQ01002840.1:51202-62021 GCA_001685075.1 Bramus lutescens | reverse complement strand
CAGGACAGGTTCCAAAGCTACAGAGAAACCCTGTCTCAAAAAAAAAAAAGAAAAGAAAAAAAGAAAGAAATTATTCAAGTTCATCCTCCATTATACAGCAAGTACAAGGCTAGCCTGGGCCACACGCTACCTTGTATCAAAATCATCAAAATTTTTGTTATTATTAGTTAAAGAAAAACATAAATTAACAACTTGACCAAGATCACACAGCCAGTAAATAATAAAAATGATATCACATTTTTCAATGATATTGATGCTGTTACATTCAAGGAGAGTTTGTGCAGAGTGCGTAGTTGCTGTAATTTCTTCACTTGGAAAAATAATAAGGCTCATGAGCCCTCATTTAAATATATATACATGACTCAAAAACCCTGTTTTGCTATATTTTCTGAGAAGAAATAGGAAGAGATGAAGAAACCCATCTTTTTATCCCATCCCTTCTCCAATAACAGAGGTGATCTCTTTTTTTTTTTCTCTCTCTCTCCTTTCAGAAAAGAAATATTTTGAGGACAGAATTGAGAGGAAATGTGCTCCGGCAGGATAATTGCGTCACTCCAGTCTTCCTACCCACAGAGAAGAAAGCCTTCCTGAAGTTTAAGATGTCACTTCTCACAGAGCGCCTCGGCAGCTCAAGATCAGAAAACGCACATAGTCAGATCACCAGACGAGCCAAGCAGCAACATGCAGCCGGCTTTGAGATCTGCAAGAGGCAGTTCCCATCAAAGGAGGTCTTTGTTAAAATAGAAACATCAAGGACATAAACACGAACAATCCTTGGGACAATTCTTTTGGAGTGTGTACCAGAAGAGGTAAATGCTGTTTGAGTTGCTTCCTGGCCCTCGGACATTTCGATGCTGGACATCACTGAACTGAAATGCCTCATTCTTGGGAGCAGCTGTCCTCTAGTTTAAGAACATCCCCGAAAAAACATGCAAGTGGGCAGAGTTTTCTATTTTTAAAACTCATCAGACCACTTATTCTGATGCTTATCAAAATGCAAGTTATGTTTCCATTCAAATTTGGAATGTCAATTCAACCATTGACACAAATACATAAACAAACATGTATCCATAAGATTTTTATCCGCTCAATACGTTTGTTTGTTTGTTTGTTTGTTTGTTTGTTTGTNNNNGTTTGTTTGTTTGTTTGTTTGTTTGTTTGTTTGTCTGTTTTACTTAGGAGAAGCTCTTGAGCCCAGTCTGGCCTGGAAGTCAGGGTATAGCCAAGGATGACCTTGAATTCCTCACCCTCCTGCCTCCATTTCCCGGAGAACTGAGATTACAAGCATGAACCACGACACACAATTACACAGTTTCAATCAATATACTCAACAGCAAGACGAGAGAACCAAATAAATGAGGTCTAATAAAATGATGCAACGTAGGACAAGCATTTACCCTCACACATTATCTTAGATCCCTGTCTTATTGGTCCTGCAAAAGACCTAACAGAAGCAATTTAAGAAAGGGAGGGCTTCTTTGGGCTCCTATTTTGAGGGTGTAATCTGTCAAGGAAGAGAACTCATGGCATCAGGAATGTGTGCCAGCTGGTCATACTGATCCAATACCAGGGAGCAGAGAGACAGGAACGCTGCTCTCAGATCACAATCTTCTTTTCAAGCAATTCAAGACCCCAGCACATGGAGCACCTCAGGACCCCAGTCCATCGAAGGGTGCTGCCCACAGTCAAAGTAGACCTTCCCAACTCAATCCAATCTGGAAGCCCTCTTCCCGTCACGCCCACAGGCTTGTCTCCTAGGTAATCTGAGGTTGTGTCAAACTGGCAATATTAACCACCACAAATGAAAAGCCCAATTCCAAACCAAGTGGTGAATAAAAACCAGTTCGTTTGGCCCCTTCATTTTAGACATGAGCAAAGGAGGCAGACCTGGGAACACATGCCTGTAATTGTAGCAGCCAAAAGGCTGAGGTTGGTGGGAGAGGGGGCCTGGAGAGATGTTGTCCTAGCGAATAAGAGCATCGACTTAAGACCATCTTCCAGCTCTGAGTCCCAACACACACATGGTTGCTCACAACTCTCTGTAACTCTAGTTCTGGGCAGGAGCCAATGACCTCTTCTGGCCTCTGTGGACACTAGACACATGGGGTGTCCTTACATACATACAGACATACGTATAGACAAACTATGCAATCACATAAAATAAATAGTAATAATATTTTTTTAACTGAGGCAGGAGGACTTCAAGTTTGAGGCCAGCCAAAGCTATATAGTGAGACACTGCCTCAAAAGAGAAAGTGGTATAAAGTAGATATTTCCCAAAAGAAAATATTCAAAAGGTATATAGGAAAAATGTTCAACATCACTAGTCATCTAGGGAAATGAAAATTGGAACCACAAAAGAGGTACTACCTCACATGTGTTGAAATATTGTTAGAAAGATAAAGTTACATATTCATGGGGATATTTTTAAAGTGGAGGAAACTAGTAACTGTGTTAGTAAGAGTATGAACAAGTATGGTCATTATATAATATAGCATGGAGGTCCACAAAAAATTAAAACAGGATAACCATGGGGCTGGAGAGAGGACTCAGCAGTTAAGAGTGCTTATGGTTCTTGCAGAGGACCGAGATGGGGTTTCCAGCATCCTCACTGTGTGCCGACAGCCACCTGTAACCCTCGCCCTGGAGATCCAATGCCACTTCTGACTTCCTTAGGCACTCACACACGTGGTGCACAGAATCTCACAAAGGCACAAGCACACACGTAAATAAAAATAAATGGCTTTTTAATAGAGGGCTGGAGAGATGGCTCAGCAGTTAAGAGTGTTAGCTATTATTCCAGAGGACACTGGTTTGATTCCCAGCACCCACATGGCTAACAACAGTCTATAACTCCAGTTCTAGAGGATCCAACACCTTCTTCTGGACTCCTAGGACACTGTACATGCATTGTGCACATACATATATGCAGGGAAATCGACCACACACATAAAATAAAAATAATTTTTTAAATGATACATAAATAAAATAAAACTCAAAAAATTAATATTTATTTTGTGTGTATGGCTGTTTTGCTTGAACAAATTTCTTCTGTGCACTATGTGTTTGCAGTGCCCACAGATGTCAGAAGAAGGGTATCAGGCCCCCCATAACTGGAGTTATAGATGACTGTGTACTATTATGTAGATGCTTGGAATCAAACCTGGGTGCTTGGAAGATCAGCCAGCCCTCTTAACTACTGAGCTATCTCTCCAGCTCCCCACCCAAAAAAAATTTAAATAGAATAACCATATGATCCAGAAATCTCATTACTGAGTGAGATTTCAAAGAACAGAAACACAGCACATCAGAGAGATGCATGCACTCCTTTCTTTGCTGCAGAAATACTCACAAATCACCAAGATGCAGAATTGTGGTGTTTTGAAAGAAAATGGCCCCCACTTGGACTTCCCACAGGGCAGGCTTCCCTGCCCTCTCTCAAGCAGAGATGGGGAGGGAGGAGGGGAGGAAGTGTAAATTTTTGAATGGAAAAATAAAAAATAATAAAAAAAGGAAAAAAAGATTGCCTCCAAAGGGAGAAGCACTAATGGGAGGTGTGGTCTTTTTGAAATAGGTGTGGCCTTGTTGGAAGAAGTATGTCACTGTGAGAGTGGGCTTTGAGGTCTCCTATGTTCAAGCTTCACTCCTTGTGACACTCAGACTACTTCCAGTTGCCTGTGTAAGATGTAGAACTCTCAGTTACCTCTCTAGCACCATGTCTGCCTACACACCACCATGCCCCACCATGATGATAATGAAATAAACCTCTGAAACTGTAAGCCACCACCTGAATTATATGTTTATGTTTATAAGAATTGCCATGGGAGCCAGGCTGCTGGCACCTGAAGAAGCAATCAAATGAGCCACAACTCCCTACCATACCTACTGGAGGAAAAGGGACCCCCCCAAAAAAACACAGATTCTACTTGTTTTTATTGGAGGAAGAGATGGGTAGACAACAGGGTAAGAATACACTCAACAACATAAAGAACAATATGGCACCACCAGGAACTAATGGTTCTACAACAACAAGACCTGAATATCCCAATGTAGATGTAAGCAGAAGAAAATAACCTTAAAAATAACTTTATGAGAATGATTGAGGTCCTTAAAGAGGAAATGAAAAGTTCCCTTAAAGAAATATAGAAAAAGGCAACCAAAAAAATTGGAAGAAATCAGCAAATTCCTTAAAGAAAACCAAGGAAAAGCGATCAAGCAGGTAAAAGAAATGGTTCAAGACTTGAAAACTAAAACAAAGGCAATGAAAAAAAAACACAAACCGAGGGAAATCTGTAAATAGAAAATATGGATAAATGATTAGGAACTACTGATGCAAGCATAAACAACAGAATACAAGAGATAGGAGAGAGAATCTCAGGCATTGAAGATACAGTAGAGGAAATAGATTCACTGGTGAAAGAAAATGCTAAATCCAACAAATTCTTAACACAAAATATCCAGGAAATATGGGCCATCATGAAAAGACCAAACCTAAGAATAATAGGAATTGAAAAATAAGCCCAGCTCAAAGTCACAGGAAACATAATCAACAAAATCATTGAAGAAAACTTCCCCAACCTAAAGAAAGACATGCCTATGAAAAATCCAAGAAACTTACAGAACACCAAATAGACTGGACCAAAAAAGAAAGTCCATTCACCACATAATAATCAAAACACTAAACATATAGAATAAAGATAGAATATTAAGAGCTGGAAAGGGAAAAGGCCAGGTAACATATAAAGGCAGACCTATCAGAATTACACCTGACTTCTCAATGGAAACAATCAAAGTCAGAAGGTCCTGGTCAGGCATTAGATAGACACTAAGATGCCAGCCCAGACTACTGTGTTCAGCAAAACTTTCAATCAACATAGATGAACATAGAACAAGCTATTCCATGACAAAATCAGATTTAATAAATACATATTTACAAATCCAGTCCTACAGAAAGTACTAGAAAGAAAACCCCAACCCAAGGAAGTTAGCTATACCCACAAAAACACAGGCAATAGATGATCTCACACCAGCAAAGCCCAGAGAAGAGAAACACACATACAACACCAACAACAACACAGAAACAAAAGTAACAGAAACTAGCAATCACTGGTCATTAATATCCCTTGTTATCAAGGAATTCAATTTGCCTATAAAAAAAACACGGGCTAACAAATTAGACACAAAAGCAGAATCTATTCTTCTGCTGCATGCAAGAAGCACACCTCAATTACAAAGACAGACATTACCTCTGAGTAAAGTGTTGGGAAAAGGTCTTTCTAAACTAATAGACCAAAGAAACAAGCAGATGTAGCTATCCTAGTATTTAACAAAATAGACTGCAAACTAAAATTAGTCAAAAGAGATGAAGAAGGTTATTTCATATTCATCACAGGAAAAATCCACCAAGGTAAAGTCTCAATTCTGAACATTTATGCACCAAATACAAGGGCACCCTCATTTGTAAAAGAAACAATACTAAAGTTTAAATCATACATCAAGCCCCATATACTAATAGTGGGAGACTTCAGCACCCCAGTCTCACCACTGGCCAGGTTTGCCAGACAGAAACTTAACAAAGAAATGAAGGAACTAACAAATGTTATGATCCAAATGTACTTAACAGACATCTATAGAACATTTCACTCAAACACAAATGAAAATACCTTCTCAGCACCTCATGGAACCTTCTCCATAACTGACCACATACTCGGTAACAAAATGAATCTCAACAGATAAAAAAAAATGGAATAACCCCTGTGTCTTATCAGACTACTATGGCTTAAAGTTAGAATTGAACAATAACACTAATTGTTGAAAGCACACAAACTAACAGAAACTGAACAATGATCAACTCAATCACCACTGGGTCAAGGAAGAAATAAAAAAAAATTAAGGACTTTCTAAAATTCAATGAAAATAACTGTACAACACAGCCAAACTTTTGCTTATGGGGCACAATGAAAGCAGTGCTAAGAAGAAAGTTTATAGCACTAAATGCCTACATAAAGAAACTGGAAAAATTCCACACTAGCAAAATAACAGAACACCTGAAAGCCCTAGAACAAAAAGAAGCAACCTCACTCCAAAGGACTAGATAACAGAAAGTAATCAAACTGAGAGCTGAAATCCACAAAATAGAAACAAGGAAAACAATGCAAAGAATCAATGAGACAAAGAGTTAGTTCTTCATGAAAAATCAACAAAATACATATATTTTTATTCAAACAAACCAAAAGGCAGAGAGAGAATATCCAAATTAACAAAATCAGAACTGAAAAGGGGGACATAACAACAGACACTGAGGAAATCCAGAGAATCATCAGGTCATACTTCAAAAACCTGTACTCCACAAAAGTTAGAAAACTTAAAGGAAATGAACAATGTTCTGGATAATTATCACAACCAAATTAAATTAAATAGACCTAACCTAAACTACTAAGAAAATAGAAAGTCATCAAAAGTCTCCCCCACCAAAAAAAAGGATCAAATGGTTTCAGTGACGAATTCTTTCAGATTTTCAAATAACTAAAACCAATATTTCTCAAATTGTTCCAAACAATAGAAACAGAAGAAACATTGCCAAACTCTCTTTATGAGGCTACAGTTACCTGATACCCAAACCATACAAAGACACAACTAATAGAGAGAATTACAATGTCCCTTATGAACATTGATGCAAAAATATTCAATAAAATACTGGCAAACCAAATCCAAGAACACATCAGAAAAAAAAAAAACATCCACCATGACCAAGTAGGCTTCATCCCAGAGATGCAGGGATGATTCAACATACAAAAATCCATCAATGTAATCCACTATAAAAAAGCTCATGATCATCTCATTAGATACTGAAAAAACCTTAGACAAAGTTCAACACCCCTTCATGATAAAGGTCTTGGAAAGAGCAAGGATGTGAGGAACATACCTAAACATAATAAAGGCAATACACAGCAAACCACAGCCAATATCAAACTAAATGAAGAGAAATTCAAAGTGATCTCACTGAAATCAGGAACAAGATAAGGTTGTCCACTCTCTCCATATCTGTTCAATATACTACTTGAAGTTCTAGCTAAAGCAACAATAAAAATATTAAAATAAATTAAAAATAATAATAAAGGAGATGGGGATACAAATTAGAAAAGAAGTCAAACTATTTGCTAATGATATGGTAGTATACATAAATGACCCCAAAAAATTTACCAGTGAACTCCTCCAACTGATAAACACCTTCAGTAATATAGCAGGATACAAGATTAACTCAAAAAAATCAATAGCCCTCCTATATACAGATGATAAACGGGCTGAAAAAGAAACCAAAGAAACATCACCCTTTACAATAGCCACAAATAACAAAATATCTTGGAGTAACTCTAACCAAACAAGTGAAAGACAGATTCAATACAATAGCCAGCAAAATTCTCCACAGACCTGAAAAGAACAATACTCAAATTCATATGAAAAAACAAAAAGCTCAGGATAGCCAAAACAATACTGTACAGTAAAGAAATTTCTGAAGGTATCACCATTCCTGACTTCAAATGCTACAGCAATGAAAACAGCTTTGTATTGGCATAAAAATAGACAAGAGGACCAATGGAATTGAACTGAAGATCCAGATATCAACCCACACACCTATGAACACCTGATTTTTTTAAAGAAGCTAAAATTATAAGATGGAAAAGAGAAAGCATGTTCAACAAATGATGCTGACATAACTGGATATCAACATGTAGAAGAATGAAAATAGATTTATATCTATGGCCAGGCATAAAACTAAAGTCCAAGTAGATCAAAGACCTCAATCACATTGAACCTCATAGAAGAGGAAGGTGGGAAGCAGCCTTGAGCTCATTGGCACAGGTAACTCCAGTATCACAGACACTGAGAGCAACAATTATTAAATAGGACCTCTTGAAACTGAGAAGCTTCTGTAAAGTAAAGGACATGGTCAGTAAGACAAAACAGCAGCCTACAGAATGGGAAAAGATCTTCACCAATCCCACATTTGGAGGGCTAATCTCCAAAATGTATAAAGGACTCAAGAAACTAGGCATTGAAAGAACAAATAATCCAATAAAACATGGGATCCAGACCTAAACCGAGAACTCTCAAGAGAGGAATCTCAAATGGCCGAAAGACACTTAAAGAAATGCTGAACATCCTTAGCCACCAGAGAAATGCAACTCAAAACAACTCTGAGATACCATCTTATACCTGTCAGAAAGGCCAAGACCAAAAGCACTGATAATAACTTGTGCTGAAGAGGATGTGTAGCAAGGAAAACATTCCCCCATTGCTGGTGGGAGTGCAAACTTGTACAGCTGCTTTGAAAATTAGTGTGGTGATTTCTCAGAAAATTCAGAATCAACCTACCTCAAGAACCAGCAATACCATTCTTGGACATATATCCAAAGGATGTTCAATCATACTACAAAGACATTTTCTCAACTGTGTTCATATCAGCATTATTCCTAATAGCCAGAACCTGGAAACAACCTAGATGCACCTCAACCGAAGAGTGGATAAAGAAAATGTGGTACATTTACACAATGGAGTACTACTCAATGGCAAAAGATAATGACACCTTGAAATTTGCAGGCAAATTGATGGAACTAGAAAAAATATAATATGTACTCACTCATAAGTGACTTTTAGACACAAAGCAAAGAATAACCAGCCTATAGTCCACAACCCAGAGAACCTAGACAACAAAGAGGACCCTAAAAGAGACATATGTGGATCTGCCTAGGAAGTAGAAAAAGACAATATCTTCTGAGTAAATTGGGAGCATGTGGAGCAGAGGGAGAGGGTAAGAGGGGAGAGGGGAGGAGCAAAGGGAAGTGCGGAAAATGTATAGCTCAATTAAAAACAATATATTATAAAAATAAAATTCAGTAAAAGAGTTGATATGGTCTCCATGTCTCTTCACAGCAATAGAAACCCTAACTAAGACAGAAATCAATATGAGAGTCTATCTAAAGACCACTGGAGGGCTGGCAAAATGGCTCAGAGGGCAAAGGAGTCTGCTACTAAGGCCTATGATCTGAGTTCAATCCCCAGAACCCACACAATGGAAGAAGAGCTCTGAATCCCACAAGTTATCCTCTGATCTCCACATGTATACTGTGGCGCACGGACACACACACACACACACACACACACACACACGTTCACACATTTCTCAGAGACCAGATGCTAAATGTTCTCCTGTGAGGTGATACATGTTAAATCTCTTGACTCAGCCTTCAACAATGCATAAATGTACTAAAGCATCATATCATAAACCATAAGTGAACACAACTTGTACTTGTCATTCAAATAAAGCTAACTGGGTGAAGTAGTACACAGGTGTAATTAATGTCAGTATTTGGCAGGTAGAGGCAGGAGATTAGGAGTTCAGAGTCATCCTCAGCTACATAAGGAGTTTGAGACCTAAATAAAGCTCTGTCTTGAAAAAAAAGAAAGAGAAAGAAAGAAAAAGAAAGAAAGAAAGAAAGAAAGAAAGAAAGAAAGAAAGAAAGAAAGACACAGAAAAAGAAAGTTACAGACAGTTTTATCACTTCAGTCACAATAAGTTTCACTTTGGACTTTTGTTTATTTGGTTATTTGTTTAATAAGTGTACATATTCCTTTTACAATTAACAAAATGCCAAGAAAAATAAAAAGGCAACATATGCAAGACGACACTTAGAGTAGTTATGATATTATTGTAACAGAGATGCTCGCCTTGGCAAAACTACTCACCAAGATTGTACAAGAAGCCAGACATGGTGGTGTGTGCTTGTAACCCCAACATTTGGGGGTATTGAGATAGGAAAATCTGGATCTTTAAACAAGCCTGGGTGACACCGTAAGACATGGATTTCAAACTCTGTAGAATCCTAGAACCACAGAAAGACCCAATACAAAAGCTGATGTCATAATTCACTGTCATCCCAGGATACATAAGTGAGACCATGTCTGAAAAAAATAGGTCATGGTGGCACACGCCTTTAATCCCAGCACTCGAGATAGAGGTGAGCAAACTTTTGTGAGTTCAAGGCCAGCCTGACAAGCAAGCGTGAGGGAGGGAACTCTGTGGCCACCATGGCCAGGAGAATAAGGAACAATCTGCAAGAAAGCAGTTCAGTTAAACATGACTAAAGAGCCAGTGTTGGTTCAAACTTCAGGAATCTGACCCTGAGTAGCTTATTTTAGGCATGTTTAAGCACAGCACAATTTGGTGAAAATCTTTCCTGGCAATAATTCACTCAATCCCATGTGCACAACAAAGTTTAAAACATGACCTCATCAAAACTCTTTGTAAAATACATGGGACGTGTTCCATAAAGATGAGTTGAATAGATGACTAAGAAAAGTAAGCTCACAATAAGGGTCTGGGGAAGGATCCAGTGTGGTCTTAGCCACACAGATAGTGCAAAGATCACCAGGTTCTTAGCCACACTCAGTCACGGCCTTCTGGGTGGTTGACAGTGTGTGCATCCCTTCATTTAAAGGAAAAACCCTGCACATTTAATATTCCAGGTCCCCCTAGTGCTTCTCTGGGAGCACCAGAATATCTGTGCCTCCTACCAGGAAGGAGTGGTAACAAATCACCAGAGGGCTAGGGAGAGAGCTCAATGGTGAAGAATACTTGTTGCTCTCGCAGAGGACCTGGGTTCAACTTCCAGAACCCACATTGGACTGCTAACAACCACCTATAACTCTAGTCAAAGGAACCCAGCACCATCTCCTGGTCTACATAGAGAGTTCCAGAACAGCTGGAGTACAAAGTGAGACCCTGTCTCAATAAATAAATAAATAAATAAATAAATAA